>JAPDSC010126201.1:0-16509 GCA_026290005.1 Latrodectus geometricus
ATCGCCAAATGTGGAAAAATCCTACCAAGGATGACCGTACAGTAAATCTCAGCCCCGCTCACTCCTTAAATTTATACTTAGACGTGTTTCTGAATGGATTGCTACCAACAGATCCAATATACTATTGAGTATACTATATAGTTTTTCTGATTATAAGAGTGTACCCTATAATAAACATTACATATTTTATTACAAAGTCTCTTTTAATAAATTTCGATCATTTTATACGCATGAGTACAAGGTGTGGTACTTTTAGTGTCACTCATAATATTTTGAATTGTTAATGTATTCAGGCATACTGAAAAAGGTAACAAAAAGAAAGATTGTAAAACTATTCTCCTAAAATGTACTGTTTCCTTCTATCGAAAAGCTTTGACTAATTATAAAATGCTATACTTACTCTTCATACCTAGAAATAAAAGCAGATGTAGGAAATTAGTATGATGTATAATTTAGGAGCCGCTACTCTAATTCATATGAAATTTCAAACACGCACTCTCAAAAATAATCATTAGGATTTCAAAAAATTTTTTTCAACAATAAAATGAAGTGAATGGACTTAATAATCTAGAAAAGAGTATAAATATTTGTAAAAATAAATATTTAAAAAAAAAGAACTTTGCTTTTGCAGTTTTGTATTCAATAAAATAGTAAGTTACCAAAAAAAAAAAATTTTTTTTTCAAATTTTTCAAGTCAAGAGATTCAAAATTTTTAACTTCCAGTTTAACCCAAAAAGTAACTAATCATTTCTTTTTAAAACAATTTTAATATTTTATATACTTGTCCCATCCTTGACTTATTTGATTGCATCATTCTTGCACGAAATAGCTCATTGTTATAGCATAGCAATGACAAGTTCTCTCGCGTGGTTTCCCGAGATGACAAATGCAACCAAATTTATTGATTCGTTGAAAATTTTAAAAGTCATTTCATGCTTGTAAATTCAGCACATCAGACAAATCTGAACTACTAACTCTTGGTTAGGTTACGCAAAAGTAGTTTAATACATTTCCAGGTAAGCAATGATTTATAGTAAAAAAAAGTAATATTTAACGATGCATAATGAATAATTTATGAATCGTAGATTATTTATAAGTCTTAACAACCTTTGTGCGTTATTAATTCATGGGAGATTTTACACAGTATGTTGCTGATAATAGGCTACATTCAACTTGATAGAAGAGATGATACCAGAAAACTTCCAAGCAACTATCAGGATATAAAGTAGAAAAGAGCAACACATGTCACCAATTGTTCAATTGAAGCTCATATTATATCAAATTCACAGTTTTCTTTTCCAGAAAACGTGACTCAACATGATAAAATTGGTGAATTTTTAAATAGGGCAGTGGATGTAATAACTTTGAATAAATTTAATAATAACAAAATAAAAATATGAAATTATTTATTTGATAGATTAGTTGAATACCCTGTGTTATTGGACAATATTTTAAACTTCTATAAGTACTTTAAACTTTTTTAAAGGCCGCGGTGGCCTGGTTGGTTCTTGTTACCAAAAGGTGGTGGGTTCGAGACCCGGCTTAACCAAAGATTCGTAGTGTTCACTATTGGCGACTGGGGCACGTAAAATATGTTGGGTCGCAATGTCCGCCATGTTCCCATTACAAACTAATACCTCTGGAGGTGGTTGGAGTCAGGCTATGGGTCTTCACTGGTTTCAATCTCTAAAATTGGAAGATTCAGATGGTGTTGTCATCTATGAGCCAAAAGCCGTACTTCCACCTTCGTATGAAGGTGCTCCATTCAAAAACGGAAGACGCTCTCTGACTTCATTCGCCTAGTCTCTGACAGGCGGGCTTGGCATTGCCAAATGTCCACAGAAACAACAAACTTCTTTATCTGAGAAAGTATAAATAAGGTGTATCTACCTTTTGATAATCAACATGAAGTTTTTCAAGGGTGAAACATTGCTCCTGAAAATTTTTGAATTCCCATGGTAGACAGAGTAACGATCGAAGGCTGTTGCAGAACTTTTTTTTAACATTCAATGAGTATTATTACTTTTCCAAATCTTTTTCTAGATTTCTCGGGCCATACTCATATTTCAATAGGAAAGAAAACCTAAAAATCCCCATGCATCTTATATCAATAGAAGTGCATGCAGAAAAGACTATCATCTCCAATCATTCAATATAGACTAGATTTGATTTAGCGCCGTTGCTGTATAGTTAATTTTTTATCAAGCATTTGTTTGAGATGCGCATTATAAAGAGGACTACGTATGTAGTATCCACGCTCAAAATGAGAACCGAATCTATGAACTGTTAAACTGTAAACAAACACACAGTCATACTTCTTTCGGCAGTCAACTAGTGGCTGCTGAATGCTTAAGTAGAACTCAGGCTTCTATAGTTTTAGATAACTGCTCAATCCTACCATTAAATCACGGTGAACTTAGGGCAAAAAATAGGGCGTCGTTCTCGTTTCCAAAAGGTGGTGAGTTCGAATCCCGGCTTAGCCGAAGATCCGTCGTGTTAACTAATGGTGACAGGGGTACGTAAAATATGTCGGGTCGCAATGTCCTCTGAGTTCCCATTACTTATTAATACATCTGGTGGTGGTTGAGCCACAGGCTTTAGTCTTCACTAGTTTAAATCTCTAAATTGGAAGATTCAGATGGTGCTGCCATCTGTGAGCTAAAAGTCGTACTTTCACCTTCGTATGAGGGTGTTCTATTCAAAAACGGAAGACGTTTTCTCTGTGACTTCCTTCGCCTAGTCTCTGATGGGTAACGTGGTGTAGCCAAGTGTCATCAGAAACAACAATATATAAAAAAATATTGGAATATATTGGAGACTATTTAAATTACAAATCATATTTTATTGAAATAATTTATATTAAAAAGACTACTCAATGAATAAAGGTATTTTATCTCTCAACAGCTGAAAACGAGATATAATAAATGTTTACCTGTCACTTTCTTCGAAATAGATACTTAAGTAATAATATCTGTATTTTTCCCCTTATTCTTCTCTCGGAAGATACCAGAAAATCTTGAAATAAACTCTTCTTGAATAAAATCTTCCCGAGATCTTGTTTACGTCATCAAATTATACCATTAAATATCGCAAATTGACCAATTTCATATAAAATACAGAAATTTTGGTTTTTGTCTAAGGTTGTTATAGACTGAACACTTTTAGATAAAAACTATCTTAATTTCGGCTGACTTGCAAGAAAATAAGCCTTACAGGAAGAACTACTCCTGGCATTTTCAAACAATTCCGATATGATATTGAACCATTCTATGAATGAGTTACTTATTCCTAGTTCATTTGGCGAATTTTATCCAAGGATTAAAATTATAATTTATGAATCTCTTCGAATTATTCTTCTAATTCGTGAATAAATTATTTGAATATGTGTTTCAACTTAAATTAAAAGCTATATTTTCTTTCATAAGCGTCGGATCAGGTAATAATTCTTTTCAAATATGCTTGAATGCAGTTGGCTATATATGAAAAAAATAAAATAAAATCAGACAATGATTACTGTGCAAAGCACATAAGGCATTAAAATATAATACGTGTCATTGTAAAAATATTCTCATATTGTATAAATATATCGAGAATTACGACCCGTACGACATTAAAAATTTCCATAGGCCCAGATCGGTCCTACGGCTCTCTCCATCAACCGGCTTTTAAAAAAAATGTAAGCAAATGAATTCATAAACAAAATTTATGACTTCTACCGTGGCGCCATCTACTGGGATCACCCGTGGATGATCCAAGACCTCCTCACAAATTAATTTTTTGTTTACATTCATGCTTTCCCTTTTGCAATCAACTAGAAAGTCCTTAATGATGGATTATCTTCTATATATAATTTTTTTCCTATTTTTACATTTCTTGACAATGTACTTCACCAACCTTTAAAAATGTAAACAAACTAAACTTATGTAAACAAACGAACTCATGTCTCCTATCGTGGCGCCCTCTCTCGGGCTCCCCCGTAGATGAATCATGTTTTGTTTACATTCTCCATCTTGCTTTAGATTAACTTCCTTCGTTGTACATATTTTGCTTATCGTGTTTTTCATTCATAATTTTACCATGTGAATTAGTACTGTGAGTGCTTTCCTCCTTCATTCATGAAATTATTTTGTGAAACAAACATTTTAGTCTAAATTTAGGTTGTTTAGTTTTGCTTATAAAAGATGTCCACGGCCGAAAGCTGAACACCTCAGACATATATATATATAATTGTATAAATGATTTTAATCTCGATGATTTATGAAAAAATTTCAAACCGGTTTTTTAAAAGGAAATTTTAGAGTATGTTACTAAAGTGCGGAAATCTGTTATTTTACTGATTTTGAAGCTTTTATGTATATTAACTAGGGCAATCCGTTTTAATGCGGAAAATAGCAACATTTCTCAAATTATACAGAAATCCGAAACTGACATAGATAACCTCCACAATACTTAAAAAGCACTCATTAAAGAGAAAATAAAAATTTTGAGCTAAGTTTGCATATGATTAAATTAACACTATGTTGCGTAATTTTCGATATATCTAACGAGCAAGTTAATACAATCAGCAAATTAATTAATAGAAAAATTCGTCAATCAATTAAAATTGATGCATAGAATAAAAGTTTAATATATTATTACAATTACGGAAGTTAAAATATGATTATTTTTAAATATCTGAAAACTCAATTTAATATAATGATCAGCACATTAGTTGATGGACTCATTTCTTCAATAATTAACTTTTGACTGATAATACGATACAGAAATTGTTAAAGTGCACATTACTTTGTGAAATGCGGAAAACTTATAATTCCGTACACTAATGGATCAGTTAGTACGAATATTAACTAGATATTGTGCCTGTTCACAACTTTTGAGTTTTAAAAATAACATAGGTTGAAAAAGCAAGTATGTAATCAAAGCAATGTGTCCATCGCATAGACATTTGAAAAAAAAAAAAAAAAAAAAAAGAAAGAAAGAAAATCATGAATCTATTATTAAATGCCTCAATGCTTATATCAAATAAATATAATCAAATTTCTGTCTGTCAATAAACAACATTAACGGTTTTTCTTTAGAAGTGGATCCAGTATTTGACAAGTTGAAAATACATCTCTAAACGATATTCTTGAATAAAAAGTCACAAAATAATCTCTATATTACCGGTTTCAGTGGATTCTTATATTTGTAAATATTATAATTATCGCAAAAATTACTTCGTTTTGAACAATTATATTGATATTAATTTAGAAAAAAATTCCAAAATCTCTCATTATCTAAAAATATGGACAAAGTGGATTAAAATATTCTTCCAATTAAATTGTAAGTATGTGTGATTGATTATTCTTATTCAGTTATATCTAAATTGTTATCTGCTGCACTTGAAGAAATCCTCATTGATTATAATTACAGAATATATGAACTTACTTGCAAGGATTTTAAATTGTTCTAAAATTACTGCAAATGCATATAATCTGAAATATATCATTTTGAGGAAAAGTACATGTTTAATCCTCCTAAAAGTCATGCAAAAGATATGAAGTATAGGTAAAACAATGATTGATAACGACTTTATCAAGGAATTAGTTGTAACTTGTGTTACACATACTATACAAAACCCCTTCAGACAATAGCAAGTCTACCGTTTCAAATTTAAGCGATCGATTAAAGTGAGCTTTTGTTCGTGAATCATGCAAATAGTATTATCGTTCAAACTATTCAAACGAAATTTATTTCCATCGAAAAAGATTTTTTTTTCCCCAATATCTTTAAGATATGACTCCCCCCCCTCCTTAATTTTATCCCATCTACTTTTTTTTCCATCATTGCTTTTATGGTTTTAACAATCATTACTTTTTGATTACCGAAAAGCTGAATTTGAACAGCAAGCGAGCCAAATTGCTTTAGGTGAAATAATTTTAAAAATGTCTGAGGTGTTATTTCAAGAGTAGATAAGTTTCATCACACACAAATCGAGAAAATTTATTTCAGTGATAATTTACTTTCTCCCAAATCTCTATCATTTCCCACAAACTATTACTTTAAATATTATGAAATATAGTTTTGAAAGGATATCGCTTAATTGTGCCTCTTAAAAAAAAATTATTTTGGAATATTTTTATAAAACCAAACAAATTCGGATTTTTAACTGTGATATTTTCAATGCAAAGTAAGTTTATAAGCGATTTTGAAAGAAAAACTAAAGAATTTTGAGCAGGAAAATAAGTGGTCATGTATATATAGCATTCAGAAATCAAAAAAATTGTGGGAAATTTACTTTTTTCCGACATTTATATCAGAATGATGTTCTTTTCAATTACTTTAGTTTTTTAAAATAAATCATTTTATGCAGAGTGTATTATTTAAATGTTTTGTTTAGACTTTAGTATAATTTTGAAATAAATTATAACTGTGATTTCCATGAAATATCCAATTTAAAATCTGGTCAGGTGTATCGAATATCTTTTGTTTTTTAAAACTTTCTTTTAAATGACGTAGAATGTTCTGAAACTGAAAATTCAAACAAAATTTCCTTGTTCCCTATGAAATAAATTTGCGTAATTACAATTGTAATTACATAAAAAATTTTCTATGTAAATACGTATTTTAACGTTAAAATGTGATTGTAAATAAAAAAAAAAACTTCAATGACCACACATTAAGCAATTTCAATAAAACTGAAACAAGTTACTTTAAAAAAAAATATTTAAAGTTAACTACAGTAAATATGAATTAATTTTAAAATAATTGATAAAAACATACACTTTTGGCTTGCAGTAAGTGTGAATTATTCATAGATAACTTGAACCATCTTTCAAAATTTTACTAACAATAGAACCACACAAAATATTTAGTTTAAAAATTTTAATCGGAATCCACTAATAAAGACATTCTGCAGAAAAGTTTAAAGTAGCATTGTTAACATTTACTATTAACTTTTCGTCCTCAGGAATTCTATATGTATATATATACACATATATGTATGTATAAAAGAAATATTTTTAATATAACATAAAAATTTCTATTTGATAGTCTAATGCAATCATTCAACTTATTCATTTTGCAGGATAATATATAATATGCTATATAAGTTATAATAAATAGAATATGAAATTTCAAAATAGGAGCTAGGTTTATTTCAAAATAGGGCATGTTTTGAAACAGATGTGTAAAAATTATATAACTAAGAATTGTTAAAAAACTATAATATTATAATTATATTAAATATTATAAATAAAAAATTATATAAAATATATGTAAAGCTTTGTCCTATCATACAAGCAATACTCTTAAGGTTCCTAGTATTTTCATATTTTAGTAATTAACTTCCAACAAATATTCAAATCTTTGAAAGAATAAATATTAACATCTTTTTTATAAACTATACCAAAATATTAATTTACTATTGCAGTAGTCATTCAAAGATATTATAATAATTGTTGTAAATTAAAATGTGTAATTTATTTTTCTATGAACATATTGGATTGAATTGCTAGAAAACAATCGCAGGTTAACTTTCAGAGAAAAATTGAAATTAAGAAAGATATATTAACTTTTAATATTTATTCAAAATACTGATTTGCAGTACTAAGTGTGATCACCCATACAGGTTAAGCTAAAATTAAATCGTATGAAGTGTATTGCTTCAATTGTGAAATAATTAAACATTTAAATCGTGATTCCTTAATCCACATTCCAATGCATTTCCAATAGTAGTTTCACACAAATCGAGTTATTTAAAAGTGGAAAAGAACTGCAAGTCCCCGATGCTGTAAAAAATATACTTCTGAACGAGTATCACAACATAAGCAATGAATTCAGAAACAATTATACACACTATAATCAAATTTCCGAAATGAAACATAGCTTGTTATAAGTTAGCCAGTGACCAGCAGTCTGTCTTCACACACACACACAAATCTGTCCATTTTCAATTCAACCCCAGATAAAAATGGAAATATAAATTTTGTGAACTGTTAAGTTCAAATGTTGATTCTCCTTGTCAAACATGGTTTTAAAATTTGGATAATGAAATGTCTTTAGCATCGTAAAAATAGCGAACAGAAATAGTTTCGTGTTCTACGCTTCACAAAACGAGAGTCCCTAACAATTGTTAAGCATTTAGTTCAGCGAGTTTGAATGAAAAGCAGCATAAGTGTAGTCTAATATAGTATAGCACTTATTTGAAAAAAGGGAAAATACTCAACCAATTTTGAAAACAGAGGAGCACATTTGGCAGTTTCATATTCAATTTAAAAAAATCCACAAGTTAGACAAGGAGCTTAACATTCAGGTAATATCTATTAGTGACATTTTGTAAACCCTACAAGATTAAATTGCAGAAAGTTATTAAGGTAGGTAATGAAGAAAGTGTGGAGTTTGTGAATTCACTGCATTAAGAATTCATAATAAAGTGATAATTTTATGATGTTGAATATTAAGGTGATTTTTCATGTAAATCAAGTGGCAAGCAAGAATGATCACACTATGTTAGAATATAAGTTTGGAGAAGCAATATGAAATTTAACAGCACTGAAATAAATTTGACTATCAGGCATGCATCCAAAGGTAGATATATTGAGCACCTTTAATTTAGTTCGTAAAAACTAATTTCTTATTACATGGATAGTAATTTCAAATGTCTATGTTCATTATTTTTTTATAATTTGTAAATTTTAAATCGAATAATTCCTTTTTAAACAATAATCCTTAAAATGAAATCCATTACAAGAAGCATCTATAAAGAGAAAATTGAACAATTATAAATAACTACCGTGAAAAAAAACAATGTTTTAGTCACAACCCTTTTAAATAATCTTAGATTTTTTTAAAAATAAGTATGTTTGTAAAAATCACTAAAATGAAAAATTGGAGTTAATTCCCAATTTATTAGTTTTATGTGTGAAATTATAAAAGAAAACAAAAGAAAAATTCATATGTAAGAAAAACAATATTTATTTAAAGATTTAAAGAGAAATGAATAACAATTTTCTTTCCTAGAAATTCTCACACATATACAACTAAAATACAAAATAAAAATAAATTGTTATTCAATTTTTGCTAATAGCTTCCTTTTAATCCTGTATAAGTGTTAATTCATTTACTAAAACCAACCAAATTACTAAAAGATTATATAATCTGGCAAAGAATTTCACAATTAGAATTTAACAAAAAATTTAGCATCTTACTTTTTTCACTTTGTATTCTTAAATTAGAACAAAATATACAGAATGAATATATCACATGAACATAAATAAAACATAAATTTTGTTCCCAAGATGAGAATGAAAAATCACAAAATAAAATAAATTATGATTATATTTACAACTATAAAATGGCCTTATAGACAATGCACAAACCATCCTAAAGAATTATATTCACAAACTAAAAGCCTAATATTAATAATATTTGTTCATTGGTGGTGGAGGTCCCATTAGCGATCCTTTTCCATTAGATGGGCTAGGAATGGGCGGAGGTGGAGGTGGAGCTTGGAACAATGATTGCATGGTTTGTGCATTAGTCATTTGCCTATTTCTAGGAGGTGGATTAGGTCCGCCATGTTGAGGGGGTGGTCCACTCATTTGATGATTGCCGTGATGTGGAGGAGGACCATTCATGAGGTTTGGATCTTGATAACGACGAGGAGGAGGCCCACGATGATGAGAATCATGTGTCACATTCATTTCTTGAGTGTTTCTGTTCCCATGACGTTCAACTCCATTCATTTGTGGTGGCCCATTCATATACTGTCCATTCATACCATGGCCAGAAGGTGCTGCATTTTGGTTTTGACCATGAGGAGGTACATGAACTTCAGATCTAGGATTGCCAGGAGGCAATGCACCAGAGTGAGAGCGAGTATTATATCGAGAGTCAACAGCTCCTCTTTCTTGTTGATATACATTACCTCCCTGCTGTGGAGTACTCAAAAGACCTGCACCACCACGAGGACCAGAATTATACCCTTGGTTTTCTCTCCCATAATTTCTAGCATTAGGAGCATCTCTATTATAACCACCATTAGCTCCATCCCTATTATAACTTCCTTCTTGATTTCCATTAAAACCAGCTGGCTGATTTCGGCCATAATTAGAATTGGGGCCATCTCGTCCAAAATTAGTATTTTGATTATCACGATTGAAATGACCACGATCAGGTGGCCCACCTCGCTCAGGCCTAGGCATTGGCCTACCTCGTTCTTCATTCCTTCCTCTGTCATTGCGTGGACCAAAACCTTCTCTAGGTGGTGGACGCACACTCCTAGCATCTTCTCGACGACCACCACGCATATCACTTCTAGGCATAGGACCTCGCTGATTTCGATTACGCACTAGAATGGAGAAAATATCATTAGATGAGATTGCTATATATAATTATTGTATCATAACTAAAAATCTGGAGATAGAAAAAGATGAAGTTTCAAAATATGCACAAAATAATGTATTTTTAAAAGTAGAAACCCAAATAATAAAATAAAATATTACTAAAGGAAATTTTAATTTTACATGTATATAAAGCAAGAAAGTCTATTCAGATAAGCTTAACTTTACAACGATGAAAATAAACATTTTTAATCAGGTAAGAATTTAAATAAACACTTATAAGTTGAAAAAATGGTATTTGCTTATCACACATAACTGTGATAAGATTCCAGATAAAATTTTGTTTATAAGTATTTTGTAGAATTGAAAGATTATATAAATGGGGATTCTATGAGAAATACAAGTTTAATCAAGCTGTGTGTGTGATTACAAGGTTCCATTTAAATTATTTACATTTGTATTGTTTTATTTGTGACGAGTTTGCATTTTGACAAAAAATAAGAGTCAGAAGAGAAAAAGACACAGAGAAAACTTTAGTACAGAAAATTGTTTAGAGTAATTTTCTTCAGCAAAATGGAAGACAAAGTGGTTTTAGGAATAAGGAATTTCTTCATCTTTAGAATTACTAAATAGTACCAGAATAAGTTTCAAGTGAATAAGCAATTTTACATAATCAAAAATTTTCAGCACAAATTTAACACTTTATAATAAGTAATAGGCACACAATAAAATGTTTACAAATTCATTAAAATTAAAAAAAAAAAGTTTCCATAACTAAAAATTGATAATTTTGTCAATTTTTCATAAACAGAATAAAATAAATCTAAAAAACCTTAAAAATTTTAAGAAAAAAATTCTTCTCAAAATTTTTTTAGATAATTGTTTCATTATTTGATACTGATCAGTTAACACAGAAAGTTTTAACATATTTCATTCTTAACGCTCTTTATTCTGGTCTGCATAAATTTTATTTGCATTCGAAATATTTTACATAAATTTTTAATGAATTTTGTATTTTTATTCATTCAAGACAGAAAAATACTTTGTACGAGTATTAGGGGTTCTGTTTTCAGTGCCGGAGTAAACATTACAAGATTTTAAGGGGAAAATAGGTAAAAATGCAAAAGATTAAAATTTTTTCAAATATTTTACATTCTAAGGATAATTATCAAGAGCTAATTGACTCTTAAGAAATATTGCAAAATGAAAGTTCCTAGAAATCAGTTTCTTAAACTGTATGCCACAATTTCAATTAGGATAACAGAACATAGAGCAGAAGCCATCAAATTATTCTAGATTTAGATATCTAGTTTTTAGATTTCTTAAACTTACAATTTTACAATCGCCAAATATCTGTACACTATATTTGAAAACAGTAAAATCAAGAGAAAGAAAAAATGTTAACTCTCATTTTTATAATAAACTTTAATTTTACTTGTTTTGTGTATGACATTATCAGTTTGCCAATGGCTTATAAAAAATCAATGTTTCATCAACACATGCATATTGGCCCATGTTTGACTTCACCTGTTTTATACAGCAGTTTTGCTTATGCCAAAAGGTACCAACCATGAGGATCATTTCTAACAATTTCAGCACTCGTTCACATCAAATATATACAGTCCTATAGTCTCAATAAAGCATTTAGTCATATTTAACATTGTTTAATTTATTTCATCAACAGTTGTATGTTTTAGTTATTATTTATTAAAAAAAGCCCAACACTTTATTTACTCAACAATTATCAAACAGTTTCATGAATTATGGTTGAGTTGAATTTAAATAAATAGATAATGATACTTGAAAATAAATGAAATGTCATATGAGTCTCTACAAACCAGCGCAGTAAACACAGCAAAAACAAAGTATGACAAATGTTTGGAATTTGGTTTTACTTCTAAAATAATGATGAAATTGAAATGCCTAACTTTTAATAAGTTTTAGCCACAGAATCTGACAAATCCTATCACAAAATATACTGCACTTTGCAAAAAAACCCAAAGAATATTTTTGAATAACTTTTAAATAATCAAATCGGTAAAAACCAATCCTCGAGAACTTTATTACTGTAATCGAAAAGCCCTTGCCTAATGTGTAAAAAATTATGCTGATGAAACCAGTAAAATTTCATCATTCAATAATACTATTTTTAAAGCAAACTCCTGAAGTTATTGAAACACAGTAACAAATAAGTAGGTTAAAGAATGAACTGTTTGCAATCCAGTAGGGAAAATCAACTGATATTAAAAAAATGTCTAGTTATTAGTGTGAAGTATTTTAGAATATATTCATAAGAAATTTTTGTTTTGTCACACCTCAGACCTCAAACAAGAGGAGGGTACACAGTTACAAAAGTTAATGAATTTTTCACTGAAAAAAATTTGTTGGGAAAAGATAATTTGGCAACTGTGCAAATAGATGATCGATTAAAAAATTAGATTACTAAACAAAGTTAAAGAAAATAGCAATTAACACATAGAACAATGAAGCAAGGAGAAAGTTATTTTATAACCAAATATCTTAGTTTTGAGAATTTATTCCATAAAATGTGACTATGAAAACTATTTTGAGTGTCATATATAAAAAATTGAAACTATATTTGTTGCTTAAGGAAAAGTTGATATTTATTTTCAAATAAAAGATTAATGGTTGGATTTTTGATGCGATTGATGGTTTTCTGTACAGCAATATGTTTCTATAATAAAAAAGGATACCATAAAAATGTTTCTCAGAAAAATTTTTTTAAGTGTTTTAAAAAAATCTCAAATAGTTATTAAACTTTATAAATAATCATTAATGTGTTGAGAAATTTGATATATATAACCCTTCAAATTTTAGTGTTAAGAACTAATATGGGTAGCGAAATTATATTTATTTGCAATTAAAATGAAAAGAACACAAGTTATCAAATGACTAAAGAATAAAAACTAATTTTAAAAGGATATCATTATAATTTTTTTAAATTATGTGTAGCAAAAAAAATTTTAGATGACTTCTGAAGCTGCCAAACTTTTTTAATATTTTTAATACATTTTTTTGTTTTCGACTGTCACAAAAATGAAGTATATATGAAATTTTAAGAACTTTGAAGAAAAGCATCCATCTATGAAGTCTATATTTTGAAATAACTTGATAATGTAATTGAAAATAAACACATTTCCATTGATATTTAATCTCCACATATGAACAGTTTTCCTCCTTTAGGCTAAGTTAAAGATTGAATTTGCTAAATAAATTCATTTTCTTATTTGCATTTTCTACTATATTTTGTTACTTATTTAGTTTTATGTCTTAAAGTTATAAAAACAATGAACTAAAACAGCAATAGTATATTACAAATCAAGAAACTGATCAATTTCCCTAACATGAGATAGATTTGAGTCATGCTTATGGGTTCCCACAAAATTTTTATAAATACTAGGGTACACCATATGATATATATCGTACAATTAGGTCAAATCTTTCCAATAAGTCCAACAAATAACTAATTTCTCAATAAGGCAAATAAAGCTACCCAGTTAGTTTCTTTAAGCTAACTAGTAATGAGAAATTGCTTGAACCCTTGATAAATAATGAATAAATTTATAAACAAAACAAATTAGCCCCTTTGGAAGATCCCTTGCTATTGATTGTGATAGATATGTCCAGACAACACTTTCCAGGTTCTTCAGTGGACACCTGAGAGGATTTACTGTCAAAGAAAGGTCTCAAGGTGCACCCGAATTGTCCTAAATGTCTAAATGAAGTGGCACATATCCTTGAGTGCCTGGGATTGTCTCTTGAGGATCATTTCAGGTCTCTTTTGCTTAAGATTTTCTGAAAGTAAATGGACATGTGGACATCGTCTAGTATATTACTAGACATGGAGATTAGAAAGAAGACAAATTAGCCGCATTATTACACAAGGTTTCAATTTGGATAATGCTCTGCAGTCATTTTTCATATAGGAATAATTGTTTTGACAAATTTTACAAGTAACTTTTATGTGAGAGGTCATTTTTTGTAGACAAGCATTTCAAACTGAAAGCCATATATTTACTATCTTTACTAAAATTTACTAGTAAAGAACTCTTATTTTTTCTGGAGCAAAGCAACACATTTTGGAGAATACTTCTGTACAAAATAGGCAAGATAATTCAATATTTTTAAGAGCTAAACTTACTTCTGCCTCCACCACCTCTACCCATGTCTGCTATTTCATAAAGTTGAGGATTGATGACTTGGTTGGCTTCTTTCAATACACCAATCAAGTCATTAGCCTGTTTCATATTACTCGTGGTAAAGAAAGTGTATGCTGTACCACTTTTATTGCTACGAGCCGTACGACCAATTCTATGAACATAATCTTCAGAACAATTGGGGTAGTCAAAATTTATAACAAACTTGATATCATCCACATCTGTAATTTCAGGAAATCTAAATTATTATACATTCAAGTAAATACAATAAATTAAAATAATGGCTATAATGACATTGCTGAAAAAAGGCCTAACTGAATTAGGTTCTAATTGAAAACATACAGAAAATTGTATAACACTTAAAAAAAAAAAGAGAAATTGGAACAAGAGATAATCATAGACAAAAATTTAACACTGATTGGTTTACAATATCATACTTTTTGGGTTATTTTAGCCTGTCAGAATCAGTCAGACTTTGTAATATTAGTAACTCAATTTAACAGATGATTTGAATTTAAACAAATTTTGAAAAATTAAACATTAATGATCACTGTAAAAATCAGATTTAGAGATTTCTAACCTGCAAACTATTAAACAGCGGACTAAAGTTCTATCCATTTAAAAAAGCAATTCTTTTAAGATTGAATTTTTCATTACAATACTTGATTTACCATAAGTGATATTATGTTGCTTAATTTTAAATAAACATAGGAAAACGAAAATTTCACAAAAAATTCACTTTAAATACTGAAGAGATGTTTTTGACATGGAAATTCTTAATTCAGTTGCTCTCACTGTTAATTTTGATTAATTAAACAATGAGCAATTTGATGGCACACTCCCAAAAAAGTCTCATACCAAATACCCTGGTTTAGAAATATGAAATTTATTAAAGCCTAGATTTTAGAAAAGCAGGGGAAGGAGATAAAAAAAAGACAATTTTTATTTGGGGGGAAGCATATCTAAGAATCAACAAATTATAAAATTAACAAACTCTAAATTAAACTAGTGACATGACAGCCAATATAGGGGCCAATGCTTACATCATATTTGTTTTCATGACTACAGGCTTTGGGATACACACATCTTGATTAGGTGGTCAGCCTACAATGAAAACCCAAGTGCTTGGTACTCAGTTTTATTAACTCATTGAAGAGATAAAGGGCTGAATCAGCCTACTCAGCTTGAGGAACAAACCTCGTATGTAAACACTGGAAGAAGGAAGTGCTACAACTACGATAACAAGCTTAGAATGTACAATTAATGAATACATCTTTGATTTATTATTTTATAATGAAATCTATACATAAATCATAACTAAAAGTATATTCATTGCAATATGTTCATTTGTATAATCTTTACGAAAGCTTCATATAAGCAAATTAGAAATAGTCAAGTGATTCATTTGAAGTTTTTTCATCCCTTTCTTTTATCCTATACACAAAGTTCACATATAACAACTAAAAACATTATGAAGGCAATTTTTTAAATGCTTTAAAAACTATGAATGGATTTCCCCTTTAAAATCAAGTTTTAATAGATTGCCGTTGTAATTACTGTAAATTAAAAAAAAGTTAATTAGCTACCACAGGTATACTTTTAACTATAAGCACAGGAACAATGTATTTAAAACTCTTAAAACAGTACTTAGAAACTTGAGATTATATTTATTAGAAATAAAAATCTAAATTTGTCTATGTTCATCTCTAGCTCTAATTTTATCTAAGTAGAAAAATAAATGAAAGTATAAATTAAATAAGTGACAGAAAAAAATGGAAATAAATTATCGCAATTTGTTTTTATCATCTATAAAGTAATTAATAATTATTTATTTTAATATTCATTTGTAAGTAAAAGTTTTTAACTTACAAATGAATATTAAAATTTCGGTTAATTTCTAATCAATTGGTTAAATATTTTGCAGTTCTGCTAAACATGTTTAAAACTTAAAAAAAAAAGTAGAACTTTTGAAAAAAACTTTAAAAACTTTTCAAAAAAAAAAAAAAAAA
>JAPDSC010126209.1:0-11212 GCA_026290005.1 Latrodectus geometricus
TACGATGGAGTAAAGAAAAGAACAATCGATTCACATAAAGAAATGGAGACTGCGTTTGTTTGTTCCGAGTGTTTTCAATGGAAGACTTAAAGGGAGCATTCCAGTGTGAAGATGATAAAAAGAGGAAAAAATAATTTATACAAATATAATGCAGTAATAATTTAGTTAATGTGAAAACAATCGAAATACAAGCTTATGTTCGAGCTGTCAGCCGAATTGTTAGCTCTTTGGGCATCAGTTCACTGATTCATGGGTTTGATTCCTACTTCATACTTGGATGTCAGCAATGGTTCGGAGTTCACTTAAAAGTATAAAAGGGATCTAATTAGATCCCTTGTGTAAAATATAGCCTTTGAGAAATAAATAAATCATTAAAATGCTTATTCTTAATCTATTGAGTTAGCTTCTGGTTGTCTACTTACGACAACTTGAAACTGTTATCATAGCTAATCATCATAACCAAAGTTTTCATAACAATTTATGAATTTGTTACTTCAGCAAATATCATCTTTCTCTGAATTTTCACACTGGTAGATGCATATCAAAATTTATAATAATTTAAATTTTATAGTTAGTCTCAACATAGTGATTTTCCTTCTCACCGAGTATCGAACTCGTAATCTTCCAGAAACGAGAACACTTTTGTGAAACTACAACTAACCTATAATGGTATATATTTATGCATATAAAGTTATTACTAATAAAATGCAAGCTTTGATATTATTTTACATATGAAACTGTTATAAAGTATATATGAACAAGGGGGAAAAAATCGACTACTACTATTTAAATAAACGTATTTAGTTGTTTTTTCTGCTTCACACTATTCTTAAATAACTAATAACCGCTCTGTTTATTAAAATGTTTTCGATTATAAAAGCACTCATTAAATATTTTATAAGATCACATATACAGTTAAAATCCATTTGCCTTGTTAAATATTTGATTTACGAGTAAAAATATTTTGAAGTATTCCCTTTTGGGGCTTGAATTATTTTCATGAGAAGAAATATTTTTATATAAACCAATCTCTCTCTCTCTCTAGCTATAAATGGTTTATTTCATTGAAAATTCAAACATTTTATTCTTTGGAAAAAGTATTTTCCTACTATTATGAATTTATGGTTGAATTATTAACTTTTCTCGTATAATTTAACTATCTCGATACAATTAAATATTAGTTTTCGAGGAAGTGTTGGAAAATATAGATGTGAAATGTTGATAGTTTTAGTAAACATCTCAGGAAATGGCAAATAAATTTAACCTGTATTTAAAGAAAAATTAGTAATATTTTTCTTAAAAAATGCTAGTAATTTCCACTTTGAAGTTTTAAGAAACCATTAAATTTATTTTCTTTGCTTATTATTAGCACAGCAATATATCATGTAATTTTCCTATAAAGTAAGAGTCAAGCTAGAAGCTAAATGTTTTTGGCATTCTGTTCAACAGTTCGTGAGTTCGATTCTCACTTCGTGTAAGGATGATTGTAGCACAATTCCCAACTCAATCTAAGCTGTAATTTCGAATCTTATTTTCCCTGGTGAACAAAGAAAATCCTATAGAGTTGTAACCACTCCATGTTAAATTTCTAAAGCCACATGGTTAGCTTGATATCAAAACTAACATGGACTTAACAAAGAAGTAGATGGACTTAAACTTGCATTTATAGTCCGTCTTATTGTGATGATCTTTTTATCTGGTATCAAATCGATTGTTTCCTAGGGTTGAGAACAAGTTTTCCACCACCAGGTATTTATAACCCATTAAATTTATATTCTGGGAAAGATTACCTAAAATTAGCTTTACGCGCGTTTAGTGAGAACATTTAGTTTATCGCACTTTCAAATCATTATTTTAATCGCCAAAAAATATATTAATTCCAAACAAAGCATTTTTCAAATGAGATTCACAAAATTTAAAAAAAATATTAAAACTCTAATTTTCAAAATTGAGGTATGAAAGATTAACAAATTTGTCATACTATCCGGCTAATAAATATTTCCAAAAGTGCTTTATTGAAAATGTTAGATGAATTCGGACCGTAACAAATCGTGGTTAGGAGATCTAAAAATATCGCTATGCACTTTTCTTTCTTGTTCCAGCTGAATTTTCCGATGATGGCCCCGGGGAATAAACACGATGAACCGTGTAGTTTTACTACCGGAACCCGTTGAGTTTTATGACTTTGGTCTCCGTTTAGTTGAGGGAAGGCCGTCATTTCCTTTTTATGGTGTGTCGTCGGAATTTCCGATGCAGCTTACTCACCATCCCCCTCTTTCCAAAAAAGCTTTCCTCCAAATACTTGTTGACTTTTTCTCTTGCTTCGAAACATTTTGTTTTTCAGATTGTTATACCAGGACGTGAAGGAGTTCCTATGGACGAATCTCGATGTAGCTGAATGTGTAAATTCAGCATTTATAATCAAGTGATATTGATAAGCCTATCCCAGTCAGTTACGATGAATGACGGGATAGCGTCATTTATGATGACTTACTTCTTATGATTATCATGTGATCGAGAAGGCGTATTTATATTAAATTCATGTAACCAATCAAATTTTTGTGTGGAGCTTTTGAAATAATGGGTGGAGTTTAAATAACCAACAGCAAGGAAAAACTGAAAAATTTTAAATATAAATCAATACAAATTGAATCTTTCTGCTACACAATGTGCTTGAATAAACTGTTAAAAATTTGATTTGGTTTGTATGTCGTTTCTAAAAAAATATGGCTGTAGTCATCTGTTTTCAAAAATATCTCTGCAGAGGATACATCTGAAAAGAACTTTCCTTCAAAAAGAAAAATCCCTGATTCTTAAAATCAATCCTGTTCCAAGGGAGGTGAATAATAAAAATCCCTAAGCAAAATACTGCATTTTCCCTTACATTTCAACTTGTTCCATAACGGAAAGGGATGTTATGTTTTTTATTCAAAATGTAAGAAACTCGGAGGAGCAGTTTTTTCAAAACTTGTCGTTTTGAATTTGTCGAAAGCAGGAAGGCTCGCATTAAAGATTCATGCATTGATAAGAAAGGTAGAGACTAAAATTTGCATGCATAAACGGGCGACATCACCAATTGGTCGTGTATAAAGTGACATATAGACAGGAATGTTTTCGAGAAATTTCACTGATTTAATATAAACATCTGAATGACACTTTATTACACCATATTTTGCATATTTATGTCGCCTTTTACTCAAGCGCCGGTCCGTTAGCGACAGTCAGAAATGCGATTTCGTACATTCAAAAGAATTTTTTGCTTTGAAATTTCAAAGCAGGGTTAAATAACCTTTTTAACTTTTGAGAATAAACATCCTTCTTTTTAAATTTATATTCCATAACTTTACCTGTCTTCAAAAGTTAAAATTTAAGAATATAAAAGTAATTTCAATATATTGATTGATATATTTCTGATTGCATGTTTATTTGGTTTCCTTTACATAATATAAAATTATATTAAGGCAAATATATCAAATCAATATAATGTATTAAAATTCGAATAAAAATCATTCTTCTCAAATTTATTTTTCATAAATTTACCTTCCGACAAGAGTTCCAATTTAAGAATATATTCTTAAGTTGGAACTTTTGTCATTAAACATTAAGATATATTGTTTGATGTCTTTCATTTCTGACTGTTTATTTATTTTTCCATTTGTCTTATATAATTTTAAATTATATTAGAACAATATATCAATATAATACATTAACGTTCGAATGTATTAACATCATTCGTCTCAAATTTATATTCCATACTTTATTTTATGACGGATAATCTTATTTAAGAATATATTAAGACACATTTATTTGACACACTGTCTTAAACTACATTACGACTATAAATATAGTAAATATATTGTCTTAACGTTTAATATTCGAATGAATATAATTTTTCTCAAATTTTTACTCTATAATTTATTTTTTCTCAAAAAAGTTCAATTTTAGAATATATTGAAACATATTTATCTGATATATTGCCTCAATATTATGGTAATAAATAATCCTAAATTATATTATGGTAATATATCTAATAAATATAGTGTACTAAAATGTATTAACATGTAAATAAATACTCTTTTCAAATCTACATTGCCTGTGTTTATTTTCTGACAAAAATTCCAGTTTAGGAATATATTAAACATATTTGATTTATATTCATCCTGATACAATTCAAAATTCAGGCTTTTCATGGAAGTATAATTAGCAATGAAAGCATCATTTAAATATTTAATTATATATTCATTACCATTTAATAAATAATAAAACTTGTTATAAGATAGAAACACGAAAAATATATCATTGGAATTAATAATGCTTTTACAATACTGGGATGCATTTTTGCAATACAAAGACCATATAATTATATTTTGAAATTAATTACTATTTATCATTTAACAGGTCTAAATTTTAATTTTTTATCTGTAATGTATGGCAATATATAATTTTATATGCCAATTAATTATGAAAATATGGAAAATTTTACTTTTAAATGGTGATGATAAATATAAGTAAATTAAGCTAAAATAAATTTCAACTATTAATAGTTATAACGCAATTAATGGAATCTACGATATTTTCAACTATTAAATAATATACAAGAATTAATTAAGCAAAACATTTGTCTATATATATAATAATTAATTAATGAAACATTTCTAAATTAAATATATCTTCTTCATTCTCTTCTTTAAAGATAAATTTATTTATTTCCCAATTGAATTTCTTAATTTAAATAGAAAGCTATTATTTTCTTAATAAATTTTAAAAGAAAACTGAATTATGTAAACTCTTGTAATGATCTGAGTTTTCGAGTGTCATATTATGTGTGACGTCAGACAATGTATATTATTATACAATGCGTTACCCCTGTCACATAATTCGATTACCCAACTTTGAGTACAATTAAAGATAAAAAACAAGTCATATAGAGAGAAACAGTTTTCGAGCCTAAACTTAACAACGATAAAACACTTCTAGGATACAAAGAACTATTGATGAGAGAAGAGTTAACCCTTTAGGAACAAGCATAAGCTCTTGAAAGTTATTTCATGAAGAAAAATTCAAATAAAATGCAAATAATGCCTATGAAATAACTTGGCTATGAAAATAACCCAGATGAAGAAAGATTAAAATGTTTTCCTTTCTAAAGGAGTGTTTTCTTTTCTCTCCGCAGATTGAGTTGGAGAAGCAGCGGTTGCTCTTGAACGAATCCCAGCACAAGTGTCTCACCTCCATCGCCACTCCACCTGCAGATGGTGAGTAAAGTCGCCTTTACTTTCTTCTTTTGTGGAAATTGGGTAATGAATTAATTATACTTCAGCACAGAAATGTTAGATTATAATACAAAAATGTAAAATTATTGAATTAATAAATCAATATAAATGTATTATAGTAAAAGTTATGGCACGGATGCCGTATCATGATTTTGGTGCATTTTAAAACATTTTGGCGATTAAATATATCGCCAAATTCTTTTTTATATTTTTTTAGCATAAACTAGGTTTATCGAAATAGAATGTTGTTGAATGTCCCTAGAATTCTTTATCTTTCAAACAAAATAAAAATGCTTCTAGAAGATTAATAAAATCCACCAAAAATTTCAAAAATGCGCCAAAGATACGGCCAATATGGCATCTGAACCAAGATTGCTTCGTATTCATCATTCATTGGGTAGTGATAATTCATTTATTTCATGGATGTGATCTTAGTTATTAAATGACTTATTTAAAGACATGTTAAAAATATATGCCAGATTCAAAAAATGTGAATTAAATGACTATATCCTTCACTATCTAAAATGCTTAAGACCAAAACTGCAGATGTTTCTGTAACGAGTCATTGTATAGGTCAGTGTTTCTCAACCTTTTAGTATTCACGGCCCAATTTTCAATTATAATTTTCATCGCGCCCCCCCCCCCCACCGCATACAATAAAATATATACAATAATAATGTATTTTGAGTATTTTGGCGCTAAACCTACACTACAACCTTAATTTTAAACTTTACAAATTACCAAGAATACCAAAATTTATTGACATTTTGCAACACCGATCCTCAGCATTGAAAAAACAGGAATCCTATGCTTTTTTATTGCTCTTACGTCCCGCTATGTCGGGCATTCTCACAATTTCGCGAGAAGTTTCGATTTGTCTGGAATTTGTCTGGTCAGCAAAAAATTAAGCTAGGAGCGTGCGCAGATGTGAACAAATGTTTTCTCATAGGGAGAAGGAGAAAGTTCTATGACGCCAATTTCAATTTCAGACAATCTCATTCGAGTCGATCCTTCTATCGCTATTGAATCTATTCTGAATGTGTATACTATATATATTTTCGTGTAATTGCAATTCACCGTATTAAATATTCACGGCAGCAGATTAATGCAGAATCATGGATAAATTTTTAAGCGGGCGTAAGTGAGCATTAGACGATAGACAAGCATCAACAATACACAGATGAGCGTGGTTCCGAAAATAAAATCAAGAAAATATTCTCAAGAATACTTAAATTCTGGGTTCACTAGTACTGAAGTAAATGAAGAAGAAAGGCCCCTGTGTATCATTTGCTCAAAAATGTTGGCGGCAGACAGCATGAAACCTAATAAACTTAAACGACATTTGGAAACGCTTCATAGTGAGTACGTAAACAAACCCAGAGAATTCTTCGAATTAAAATTAAAATCATATGAAAAGCAAAAATTATTGTTTAAAAAAACTTTGTCTGTGAATGATAAATCTTGAATTGCCTCTTACAAAGTTTCATATAAAATAGCCAGATGTAAAAAGACTCACACCATTGGTGAAGATCTTATTTTGCCAGCCGTGATTGATATTGTAGAAATTATGTTCGGAGATAATTTTGCAAAACAAATGCAGTCTATACCTCTTTCAAATGATACTGTTGCCCGTCGAATTGCTGATATAGCTGAAGATGTAGAGTGTCAGCTTTTGTCGAAGTTGAGTTACAAAGTGTTTTCAATACAACTCGATGAGGCAACAGATAGTAATAAAGATGCTCATTTCATTGCCTATGTTAGATTTTGTTATGATTTGTCAGTAGTAGAAGAATTACTTTCCTGTAAACCAATAGAACTCAAAGCAACAGCACTCGCTTTATTTGCTATCTTAAATGATTTTATGAACGAGGCAAACATAGAATGGAAATATTGCGTCGGAATATGCACGGATGGTGCTCATTCTATGTCAGGAAGATTCCAAAGTATTCCAGCACTTGTGAAACAAAAATCGCCACAGTTCGTCTGGACACATTGCATGATCCACAGAGAAGCTTTGGCTTCCAAAGAAATGAGTCCTGGTTTGAATATTGTGTTGACTACGGTTGTAACCGTAGTAAATTATATAAAAATGAGACCCCTGAAATTAAGAATCTTTTCCGCACTTTGTAAAGACATGGCTGCAGTACATTTAGCGTTACTATTTTATTGCGTGGCAATATGGTTATCTCGAGGGAAATTTTTGCAACGTGTTTATGAATTAAGAGAAGAAATCGCCGTTTTCTTAGAAGAGGAAAACACACCGGTAGCTGAGAATTTTCGCGATAGTTTATTTGTGTTGAAATTGAGCTACATGATCGACATATTCGAGAAATTAAATAACTTGAATCTTCAACTGCAAGGAGCAAATACACACATATTAGATACGAGTAATAAAGTTAATGCTTTTTGTAGGAAATTGGAATTGTGGAGCAGAAATTTAAAGCAAGAAAACTTAACAATGTTTGCAAAATTGAATGATTGTATTAAAACTTACAAGGCTGAAGAACAACATGTAAAAGTTGTTTTTGTAACCATTGAAAATCATTTAGCAATGCTAGCAAAGAATTTTAAAAAGTACTTTCTTGCTGACGACAAACTGATATCAAGTTACAAGAGGGTGAGGGATCCATTTCAAAATACTCCCGAAGGACTCTCAATCGAAGGGGAAGAAACCTTCATAGACTTCACGGCAAGCGGCGAAACCAAAAGACAATTTAGTAATAAATCACTCTTTGAATTTTGGGCAGTAGTGGATGATAAGTTTTCTGCACTAAAAACAAGGGCATTTCGCATTCTACTACCATTTTCAACATCTTACCTTTGTGAAACTGGATTTTCTACGGTGGCTTCTTTGAAGACAAAATATAGATCTCAGCTAAATATAGAAAAAGAACTGAGAGTGTCTATTTCTAATATTAAACCCTTCTTCGAAAAACTTTGCTCTGAAAGACAGGCCAAGGAAGTCACTAATAATTATTAAATTTGTTTTTAATTTAGTAAGTTGTTTTAATTTAATAAGTTAATTATTAAATATGTCGAAATGTATTTTGTTTGTATGTGTGTGAGTGTTCTTTCCTTTCAGTCACTTAATCAATTTTTTTAAATAACATTTTCTCTTGGATATGCTCGCGCCCCCCCATTAGTGTGCTAGCGCCCCCCTAGGGGGGCGCGCCCCACAGGTTGAGAATCACTGCTGTACACAGTGAGCTAGTTGAAGTTATCTGAAAAAAGATTAATCATGTTTTAATTTTTCAAATATCTATCATTTTAATAATCCAGTAATTTTTCTCTTTCCAATGCTACATTACTGTATTGATTCATATCTTTCCACTCTTACTTCATTTAATTGAACTTAAATAAAACAATAAAACTTCTTGCTCTTAAGTTGCTGTTTTCTTAAGCAATTGTGTTTGTACACTTATTAAGGAATAAAGCATTAATTTGAAATCTTTTATATAATTCAGATTAACGCTTTATTCCTTGATAAGTTTAATAAATGTCACTGATATTTATTGCGTAATGTAATCATTTGGCCAATATAGTTGATGTTCTTTCTTTTTTTTAAGGCTTCTCATTGCAACATTGTTAAGATTAACTTCTTTTTTTGCACTGTTTCACTTTGAAAAACTTAAATTGGGGGAAAAGACTAATAAATTCTTACTTGACTCTTAATGAGACTTTTTTATTCTTAACAAAACTCTTTGTTACACAAAGTTACATTCGATAGTTTTTAGATCCAGATTAAATTCCATTAAAATCATTTTAATTCATTGAGTGTATCTGTGTGTAGGAGCCATCCTTCTAATTAAAGAATTTAAAGGAATGTAACTTAATAAAAACAATATTTATTTATAGTTTAATAAAAATATTAAAAACGAAGAGAAGACTCCAGACTCGTCTGCCGCCTTTCATTGTTTCAGCTATTCTCTTGTAAAATTACACAAACAACTCTCTCACTTTGGCAAGTGAGAGCGCCATCTATATTATAACGGAGGTCTTAGTTTCCATTCCAATTTCGCTTCTCTTGTATTCCCAGCAAATGTATTAATACATCAAGAAGTAGGAAGAAGGAACTCTTTGATGTATGATCTTTCCGTTCGTTGATAATTAAGTAATCTAATTCTTGTATCTCTGAGTTTTTTATGAAGCGTTATGAGCATAATTTTCTATTGGATTGTATATCATAACATTCCTCACACTTTTATCTAATTTTTGAAATAATGTCAAATTTAAACAGATTTATATAACAGAGGAAATGTAATACATGGAGCATGAAAAACGAAATAAAGTTGAATAAATTTCAGATCGCATAACAGGTTCTTTTTTTATAAACTATATAAATTTCCTATAAATTAAAACTTATCATTTTAGAAGTAGATTTTCAAATGAAAACAAATTAAAAATTTTAAACACTGATGCATTTATATAGTCAGAGTTGTTTACATTTTTATTGCTATAAATAATGTCATCGTGTATATAATGTACAACTAATTATTAAGATAAATTTGCTAATCTTTTTCCGTTTTTATAATACTGAACTCATATCTTTTTAAAAATATAAAGAAATTTTATTTTAATGAATATTACAAAAATAGCTATTTTTAATAATATATTATGCAAAAATTTCAGTGCTTAAGTGAAATGTGTTTTTGAGATCCGCGTGTGCTATCAACCAAATTTCAATTTATATAATGAGAGGCCGAAATAGTGATTCATCTCATACTAAAAGGCTCAAAATAAGTTTCAAATCTCTGTATGTATTGTTTTAATTGAATAAATATTTTACCAAATATTAAGGATAGTAATTGATTATAATGGTATTTAATTCCTACCAGAAATCCTTTAAATGTACGGTGCTTAGAGTTAAGTATTATAACAATGCATAAAAACAGAAAAGCAGTCAAATTATACATAGAGATAATGTAAATTATAAATTTGCTACTCAAACGATTACGAGGTAAATGAAAAATCAACTCCAATACATCCAAATTACTCCAAAATTACAAATTACCAATTCCAATCCATCCCGTATTTTCTTACAGAGCACATTCAATCTATACAATACAATATTACATAAGTTATATATTCTTAATATCCAATATTAATATTTTTGCAGAAAATAATGTAACTGAAAGATCCTTAATAATAAGCAAACATCTGTTTCAAACATATGAATAATTGCAAAATATATTGAATGCGTTAAATTAAATATTATAATAGTAATAAAATAATATGTAACATTATATATGCTTTATTCATAGTATATATATGTGGATAAGTCTGTCATTAGAAATGAAGTTTTATTTTAATCTTGTTTACTTATTCCATGATATGATAAAGTTCTTGAGGACAATCTTCCGTTTTGTAATGGCGAACACACATTATTTTTCTAAATTCTATTTTTGAAGCTTATAGCCTTTAAACTATTCAAATCTAAAACTTTGCTTTTAAATTTAGAAATTTAGGAAATCCATAATCTTTAATAATATTTTATAATCTTTATCAATATCTTCAACAAAATTTACAATTTAACTTATATGCAATCAATTGTAATTCATACCTTTCATCAGTTAGCTATTGACATTGTACAATTTTGATTTTAAACAAATTGATTGAAGTGTATTATTTTTACTATTTCCGCATATGCTTTCACTTAGAATGCATTCACCGATTTTAGATGTGTCGTATACTTTAAGAGAGAGCATTTAGTTCTCTTACTAAGTAAACACTCTGCTGTGTGTGCAAGATAGTACTTACTGATAAGCCAAAGACCATCAAGTTGTAAGAACCTATCATGTCACTTTTCATAGAATCCAAAGTAACTTTATTTGTATTGTGTGGACAAAAAGTGTACATAAAACATCTCCAGTAATAAAATCTTCTCTTGACCACTGCTCAAAATTAAGATCCCTCTGGGATACTTTGTGATTTTGTTTTGT
>JAPDSC010126218.1:0-12227 GCA_026290005.1 Latrodectus geometricus
ATAGATTCTGCAAATTTTAAATATTAAATAAAACAAAGTGATTAAAAAATAACGTTAACTAAAAATATTTACGTAATTGTTTAATTTCTTATACAATAAACCAAATTTTTGATATATAAAATTTCATTTACTAAAATAATATTTATTTTTAATTTGCAGTATCGTTTTAAAAAATCCCTAGCAAATTTTCTTATTGTCTTTTATTCAGAAAAATTTCAATTTATATATTCTTAATTATTAATATTATTCCTTATTAATGTAAATACATTTATTATTATAATAGTAAAAAGTTTCAAAATTAATAATTTTTTAAAAGTATAAATTTATGTAAAAAGGAACATTCATTTTATTTTCCCACCTAATTTCCTAAATTCCTTAATTATTATCTAAATTCTTAAAGCCATTGGTAATATGGCTCAATGCCTATTCATAATTTTAGAAATCTATAATTTTCTAAAATTCTGAATAGGCACTAAACCATATTATCAAAATCATTCAGAAAAATTTGTAATAAAGGTTTATCGAAAACACTCATTAAACATTACTTAAAGAAAAAGAAAATAATATAAGAAATATGAAAATCCTAAAAGCTTAAGTGTTGCTTCATTTGGTAGGTGGTCACTTTATTTGAAGGAATTATAATAATAAGATAAAATGCTATTTATCAATGATAAGATTAACAAAATAATGTTTCTCGAATATAAAACGCATTCCGTGATTCACAAGAAAATTTTATCTTATTAGAATAGAAAGTTGAAAAATTCGAACAAGATTATGAAATTTGTAACAATTAAAAAATGCTACAAAAATTTATAATTATATTCCTTCTAATTTCATGGTTTGATAGTAATGATTTAAAAAAAACATAATGATCATTGAAAGTAAATAAAGCTAATTAAAATCTGTTCGATGAATTTTTATTCTATGAACAGTGAATTATTTGAAATGTATTGTTTGAAATTTTCTAATATTTTTAATTCTTCTTTTGGACCAAATTTGATAATTTTTCCTCAATTACCTCATTTTTTTTTCTAAATGTTGAATTCATTAAGAGAAAAAAATTTGTTTATTTTGAGTTATTTATATATTTTAGTTTCAGAAGTTGATGAATTTTTTTTTTTAATTATTTATTTTTCTAACAAGGGTTTTTGAACTCGTATGCATTTATTTTACCAGAGTAATTTGTTCTGAAATTAATACACACAAGACGATTTTTTTATCATATATTTACAAACACATTTTTTCCCTTTAAATTCCTCGCAAAAAAAAGTACTCTACTTTCAGAAACAGGCTTACTTTTTCACGTCACCTGAAGACAATTTTAGTTTTCCTCTATCTTCACCGCCATCAAAAGAAGAAAAAAAAATAAAAATAAAAAGGGAGGGCAGTAGTTGACAACGGAAGTCGTGAAATAAGAACCAGTCCAATTTAAAGAGACAGATGACACTGGGAAAGACACGAGTTAATGTTATTTAAACTATTATTAGTATCTGCTTCATCCACTAGAGGCAGTGATAGCTCCCCTATGCCCGGAACATTGCGGGAAACAGCTGTACGTGTCATCACTCTCAGGACATGTCCCCAGCTTTTTTTTCCCTACTTGTCGGTAAAAGGGAGAGTTTTTTAATCAACTTTCCCTCCAATTTTCCTCTCTTCTCCTGGTGCCTCCTTTTTTTTTATTACTGTTCGAGTGATGTTTTCAGAGAGGGAAAAAAGTCGCTCCACCAAAGGTAGAATGGAGGTTTACCATCTGATGTTTACATTTTGGAATATTTTAGATCTGACAGCTATACCTGAATATTTTTAGCTGAATGAGGTGTTAGTTTCACGTATTTCTTCACTTTTAGCTATGTCAATTAAATACTGACAATCTGAAATATTGACTTTAAAATATATATGAATATAAAGTTTCTTTCCTTGCATAAAACTTAAGCAGATATGGATTTCAAATTAAAAAATAAAATTTAAAAAAAAATATTTAAATCGTCCTTGCCGATTTAAACTATTCTTAAAGTGGATGTTACGATTTATTTATTGCTTGCATAAACAATCAAATATTAATATTCAATGTGCTTTACATGATACATGAAATAAATTTATCTTTACTGAATGATTAATAAGTATTTATTTTTTAATAGCGGTATCAAGAGAGACAAATCTCCAATAATATATAAAATAACCCATCCCACTAAGATATTGGCCAACATTTTCTTTCCAACTGCTCACTGAAGAGCTCATCCCACTGACACATTGACTTGTTTTTGATGGGTGGACAAAATTGTATATTCGACATTATGGGTAAAAACGATTATTTGTTTCACTCACAGACCAATTGTAAGTAAAATAAAGTGACGTATACATGATTTCAACTATAACGAAAGGAGCCACCACTTAATGGTTAATAGATAAAATATATATTTAATACTGTCATATTTATATTAGTTTGAAAGATAGATTTTATAACCTGGGTGAATGGAAAGAATTTTTTTTCATTTCATATTCCGAATTTATAAGACAAGAAATTATTTAGTATGTGACAGAGTAAAGCTTTGAAGATATAGTTTCACGAGTTTAAAATGAAAAAAATAAATAAAAATTAATTGTTAAAAAAATAAAATAGATTAATTAATAATTAGAATTAATTTTTAAAAAATTGGGGCTTACCTTAACCTAAGTATAGCAGTGTGATGTTTCGATTCGAAGGTCACAGATTCGATTCCAGCTGTTGTAGAAAATGGGAAATGGAGGTTGCCATTCTGTAATCTTCATGTACATCTCTTGAAAATAAAAAAAATGCTTCAAAGCAGAGCGTTTTGAATTTTTCATGGTTTTTTTTTCTTTGCAAAATATGAATACCATATTATCTATGAAAACTATTTCATAGATATACAAAGTCAGAAACCGATTAAAGACTTAGTGGGTGTTAAAAAATCTTATTGAATCAGCTGTTTTAATAAGATTTTTCAATATCCAGTAACTGACACTTCACGGAGTCAAATAAAAAATATTTATAGTATTAAAATATTCAATAGATCATGATTAAAAAATAAAGGGAAGGTTCAATGCTCAAATCATGTCACTCAGAAATTTCCTTTTGGTGAAGAGTAAATGCATTTTTAACAAAATGATGCTAAATAACTTTTGGTGGATTAAAACAATTTAGTTTTAAAAAGAATGTATTTAATCTAAATTTCTTTACTAAAAAATACTATATTTATCAGAGTGAAAGATTTCCTATTTGAAACTCGTTACTGTTAAACAAGAGAATATAAGTGCCTTATTTATGTTCATATGATTGTGTGGATGCTTGAGTGTTTCCTGGTTTTATCCTTTTGATAAGTAAATATGGTTCCCTATCTATTAAAAGTTAAATCATATATTGGAAAATCAAAAGCTTCACAAGCGTATCAGCTGTTAGAATGTTCACTACTGCCAATTAAGAAAATCAATATTTTTCTTTTAATTAGGTTTTCTTCTGTATAAATTCATTATATCCTATTACAATGACTCTACTCTTTAGAATGGGAGGTTTCGAGTTCGATTCTAGCCATTATTAAGAGATGGGAAACGGTTGATGCCGATTTTGTTTTACAATTTCTACTATTAGTTCTACTATTAGGATTGAATTTCATCCAAACCTAAAAATTATCAAAGCAATAAACTAAACAAACAAAAATTTTCTTTATAGACCTAAGTAGGAATTAACTTAAGATTTTTTTTATTTAATTTTAATATATATATTGATATTTAAATTTGTTATTTAATTATTTATATTGATATTTAAATTTTTAAATTTATATGATATTTAAATTTGTGAGGTGGCGAATTTTTTTATTTTCTGTTAGAAAGTCCTCCACAATTTGGTATTAAATTAGATTTTCTTCTGAATATATGAAAAGGAAACTTCCAGTTTTAAAATACAGTTGCCAAATTAATTAATTTATATCATCGAATTGAAAATAAATAATTATATTAAAAATGACTTACTAAAATTACTCTGCATGAGAAACTAGCTTTCAAGGGAAAAACTCACATAATATCCGAAATAGTTTATTAACCTTTTCAATAATTAATTTATGTTTAAAAAAATTAACAATACATCTATCTTAGAGTTACGCTTTGAATAATGATGTAACTTGAAAGATCACTTGATTTGATGAAGAATAATTGCCATTTATTTTTAATAAATTGAAGCCATCATTATATCATTTAAATTATTCGATTCAGTTAATAAGGTATTAAGGATTCTTAGTATAGAAAATTGCAGTTTCTTATAATTAAGATACAATAAGCTTCTCTAAAAAAATTCAATCTCAATTAAACAATAAGTCATAAATTCGTCTATTTATTTCTTAAATATTAATATTGATTGCATTATTTGCGATCAATTCTGCTCTCCACTAAATGTTTGTAGTGAAGAAATTTTCCTTGAAATTTGATCTTATCATATTTTGCAGTTTTTTTTTCTAATATTTTGCTAGGAATAAAAGGTTTTAAGCTTTTTTTATTTCATGAAAGCATTTTTTTAAATTTTAATAGCTTTCAAAAATATTGGTTTTTTTTTCGAAAATAATGATACAAAAAGAAACAAGTTTAGTGCTTATTTTTCATGAATATTAAAGTTATAATCTCATAAAAATATGAAAAAGGATTTATGCAATTTTTTACATATGATTATGGAATAATTTACTCGTTTTTTTAAAATTTTTAAAATTTAATTTTTAGAAAATTAAAAAAACAGAATGTAAAATAATTAAAAAAAAGGAATTAATTAAAATATTTAAAAAAATAGTTCAAATCAGCATTAATTACGATTTAAATGAGTTTTATAAGCACATTATAAAATATAATGTGCTCATAAATTATAATTAATATAAATTACATATCAAATATAACAAATTTATTAACACATATATAAATGCACTATATCAAAATTCCGAAATGAAACAGAGCCTATATTAGAGCCTATATTTAGCGTGCTTTTATATATTAAATAAGCCAAAGACAAATATTCATGGATAAATATAAAAATTTATATATATATATATATATAGAGAGAGAGATAGACAGATAGATATACGCCCTTTTTAAGTATACTGAGATTTTATATATAAGAGTAAATCCTGCTGAAACACTAGAGAAACTTTAAAATAAATTTTTTGTCCTACAAAACAGGATGAGTATTTTACTCTTTGAATGATAGCGGGAATATAAATTAGAAATATAATAAAAGCTCCTGTAATTTATATTGCTACAATTACTATATGTTTATAATAATTGTAAAAATAACTAAAAACTAGATTTTAGCATTTAAAAATCCAGGAATTTATGTTAAATGGCAAAACGTGAAGGTGGTGTACACAGGAAGTTTCTAGTAATTAATACTTTTTGAAAATAAGGAAAATTATTTAGTAAGCATGCTCAAAAGTCGAATAAGTAATTCTATTTTTATGCGAAGCTGATTTATTTAGTCGAACTAGATTGAGGTTTTATTCCTTCGTAACCTCTTATAACACTGTTCATGTAACCTATAATCTAGTTTTAAGGCAATAAATAATTATTTTTTTGACAGCCGTGAAGAAGTATTCGGTATCTCAAAGAATTACAAATAAGACCGATAACCTTTTCCTTTACATTAAACTGTTTGTAAACAATATATACTATAAATCATCAAATATTTCCCGAAAGAAAGTAATAACATATCTTCTCGACTACCGCATTTTATATTAATCAAAATTACACTTATTTAAAAAAAAATCTAGTTGGAGATTCTTTCGACTTTAATTCGTATAAAATATGACTAAATGATAAAAAAAAAGCTTTGAAGAATTTATATTCTTTTATTTAGGAATTTAATTTGTTTATGCGTGAAAAAAATCTGGTATGACGTAATTAGAGATTTACATTTACCAAAAAAACGCAATGAATAGTAATAACATTATGCTATTATAAATTCATTGAATCAGAAATAGAACGCTATCGAGTGATACATTGAGTTTGTTGCAGTGTATAATTCTTATCTATTTATGGATCAATAGGTTGCAGTTATTGAAATATGTGGCTTATATACTCAATTTATTCGAATCAATTCTCAAGTAATTTGCTTTTAAAATATGTTATAGCTAGTTAAATAAATTCCTAATACAGCATTTTTTAATAATATACATTTTCCTTATCATATTCAACATTAAATATTATTTTATATGTTATAGGTAAAATTGTTGAAATAAATCAAGTTGATATAATTCATGTTCAAAATTAAAGGAAAAATGGTTAAAAAAATCTTAGTATATATTTATATAATAAATTTAGCAAAAAACAATATGCTAAAAATTTCCATCATCATCCAAAATTAGATCATTAGCTTAGTACTAAATAGAAATAAAAGAGGAAAATAACAGAAACACGCGTTACAAACCTTTCTTCTACTCATTTTAAATTTTTTAGCAATAGAAACTCTAATATAATAAAACAAAATTATAAACGAAATCATACGTTTATTGCAAGTACAACAAACAGCGGAATGAGACATTTTTAAGCTCGTTTCACTGATAATGACACTTGTTTATTTTTGACAGCTATGTTTCTTTTTATGCAATGGACATTAAAAAGGTATCCAAACACGATCAACTTAAAGTGAACTTGTTATTTTATATAATTTTTGGGCATTATACGTTATGATGGAAATTTCCACCATTATGCAAAGAAGGGTTAAATTCTAATATGCGAGGAAAATTTCTTCTAATATTATTATATTAGCTTGGGGAAAATAAACTCCATTATTTTTACGTGAATTTTTTGCAACTTGTTTCTAATCGCTTAGCACATAAAAGGATTACAACTGCTTTAAGTTCGATCTTTTGGTTCTGGGTGATGTTATGACTGCTAAAAAGTATTCAGCTTCGATCATTTTGATATTTTATAGATAGTTTCGAAGATGATTATGCCGTGTGTAATACATCTTTAACATCAAAAATACCTGTATACTTGTGTATTCTTATGGTGTTTATATATATATATAAACACCACAAGAATTTTAATCACCTACCTTGCATTTTCATCTTTATCAGTGAAAAATTGTAAAATATGCTTAATTTTCGCTGAATTGCACTTTTAGCACTCTTTAACTCATAAATAAATGGACCAAACAAAACAAAGCAAAAGAATTTTTTTAGTGCGAAATGTCAGCTTTTCAACGAGTATAAACCTGAAACTGCTTGATCGATACTTTACGAGATATCGCTTCCCGCATCTTTTTATCGAAATATAATAGATTGCCCTTTCTCCGATTTAGTGTAATTAGATTTATTTTAAAAGTACTCTATGATGGTAATATATTGCCGTATTTAAAAACATCCCGTAATTCCAACATTGCTTAAATGCTATTTAATGCTAATGTTTGCATTTTATTTGATGTTAATTCAGTTTTATAATAAAAATCCATTGCGTATTCTGTTTGTGTGCAGAGGGCAGAGCGCATAGATATAAATCACGTGAGAGGTGGCAGCTGTAAAACATTTTTTATTATTTTCTCCCTCCCCAGCTTTGATAGCGTTTGAGGGGGCGCACAAGGTGCGTGACACCCACCCGCAATCATCATAAAAAAAAAAATCCGGAGAGGAAATTCCTTTTCACTTCTCACGATCGTTCTTTACTTTTTCCCTTCCGATTTATACAGATTAGCTCCATCTGATTCGGAACCGAATGCGTGGGCGAAGAGCTTTAATAGTGGGAGGGTGGTAAAGAAGGAAAATGGTTGATTTCGAAATTAAAGTAATATTATCAATGATTGGATTTTGCAAGGAGAGAGTTTGTGCTCGTTGTGACTTATTCTAGGACTGAGCTTCTTGGAGTGGAAGGTCTCCAGTTCGATCCCAGCCATTATTGAGATATGGAAGAGTCATGTTTATGCTTTCTGCTTAATCATATGTATGAGGAGATATTTAAGTAACCGATACTTTTTCAATTTGAACAGCTTAATATTTTTCTATATTTATTTTGTTCCGGTAACTATATCTCTTTCTTTGGGCAGCAAAACCCAGCGTAGTGACTTTATAACAGCCTAACACCTTAAATCTGTTGTAAGGTATTTTAATTTCCACACGTTAGTTGCCTTCTGCGAAAAAGGGCCATATTGAATTTCGTAAAATGGGGAATTCGGAATAATCCAAGCACGCACCTCAATAAACATGCATGCATTAAAATAAATTCGCAATATTTTCATTTCTTGTTGTTTAACGGCGACTTTCGCTCTAAATCATATCACTATGATGCGAAAATGCGTGCTGGAAAGATTTCACGGTCCGACACAGATATCTATGAAATGTTATACCTGAAAGTAACTTGTGAATTATGTTCAAATGTTTGCAATGCTTTTAGATTATCCTTTAATTTTAGCTCATAGGCTATCCCTTCCCGATATCAAAACAATAAACAAATTTTAAAAAAAACACATTTTTTTCAATAACTGCTTTTTTCAAATAATGTGAATAAGATAAAAAAGCTAATATATTTTATTATCTGAGTCCTAATTTTATCAATTACGGAAATTAGTACACTAAAAAATTTATTTATTTGGTAAAATAAATGTATATTATTATGTGTATAAAGAAGTATTTTTGTGAAAGAGTTTCTTTGAATAGTATTATCTTCATGAAGTAAAAACTATACTAAATAATTAATTAAAAACTTTTTCAAATTTATAAATAAATAATTGTATTTGGCACCATGATAAAAACGGGTGTTATTCTAATATTTTCTGAATTTATATTATTTTTTTACCTCACAGTGGACAATCTAACTGTTTTTAAAGACTTTTTGATATTTACATGAATTTATATTATTGCAAATATTTCGCGAATAAAACACTATATTTATGTGATGCAAGGGAGGAAACCCTGAAAATATTTTCAGAAAGAATTGCATCCAGGATGGATGGGTGCAAAATGTTTTGCCTGCTGTTCATGGTTAGAATCGAAACTTGCACCGTTTCGGACTGAAGAAGGAGGTTTTTCTCACAAAAATATCATGAATCAAAATAAATTATTGCACGTCTAGTCAAATGTGAACTTGTTAGAATTGATGCTTATCTCATGAAATTTAAAACATAATCTTTATATTTAATTAGTTTAACATAAAAAAATGAAATAGTAACCAAATCGTATGGTTAAAAAACTCCTATTTGAAACATAATATAAAATAAAATTTATTAATTTAAGACAAGTAATTTAAAAACAATTTGTCATGAAAAAGCTTATTCATCTGAGAGTGGTTAACTTCTAGGTGCCAGTGCGACGATAAAATAACTCAAATTGGCTTATTGCGTCGGAATGTTTTCATGCATTGTATGACGTAACTTGTGTTTTATGACGTAACGTGTTTACGTATTTGGTTGAAATTTGTTTTTTGTGTTTAAAACCCTTGAAGCAATATATTTGTAATTTGTTTTATTTGACTTCTTGGGGCCAAAATTGGAAATCTCGCCAAACCCGCATAAGGTATTAGGATTTTACCCTTATGAATATTCAAAGATATGGAAATTAAAGAATCTTGAAAATAGATGTTTGTTTTTACGAAGAATTTAGATTTAATATTTATGCGTTAAATTTCTTCACATTTCATTTATGTCGGAATGAAATATCATTTGCATTCCTCCCACTTAAAAGGATTCCTTCTTGTAATTATTCATTCCTTGAAATCAGTAATAAATATTTAATTTAATGTTTATTTATTGTCACTTTACATTCTTGTAAAAATAATTCACATTTATATATTATTGTGCTTTTATCTTTGTTAAAAATTCATTAATATTGTCATTGGCGTCATTAATTATTGTTAATTATTTTCATAATTAAATATTCATCTGAATCTATCGCATTATAGTATCCTCACCACATTCATTCTTGAAAGTTCATAAATAAATAGTTATGTAAATGTAAATGTAAATGCACGTATATTTGTGGTATGTACTTAAAACTTTTTAAAGAATTTCGTTGCTTTAAAAGTTTCACATTAGAATAAATGGTTTTTGTAATAATATTTTTCTATTTTTGAGTTTCATGAGGAATATCATAAACTACATAACCTAAATAGATTAAAAATTAAAAATCCTTTAAAAATTTGTAAAAATGATTGTTTGTAAAATTAAAATTATTTTAAATTAAAATTTAATCTAAAATAACATAAAAAAAATACTCTTAGTTATAAAAATATTTATTATAATTAAGTATTCTTAAATAATAAAGAAAAATAGTTTTATCTATTTAATAAATATACGGAAGCTTTTAGCAAACACGAATTAGCAATGATTCTGTCTTTTTAAAGGCATGAAACAAAATAATTTCGGTTCAGTGAAAAAGCTTGTATTCCTTGGTTTAATAGAAATTTTGGCGCTAAAGTTTACTTTCTAGTAACCCTTTTATTTTTAACTTTGGTAACCAGGATAAATTACAAAGCTTTTATTCTATAAAAGAATATGAAAATTGTCAATTATATATATATATAACTTATAAAAAGTTATTAAGTTAGATCATTTATGTTTTCTGATACAAATTATAAAAACAATCTGAATTTTATCTTAGTTTAGTTTTTGTGTAGCTATAGCAGCCATTTTGTTACAAATATCTTGGCGCCTATCTTGGCTTCAAAAAATAACCAAGATTACCAAAAAATAAAGGGATACCTGGTTATAAAATTTTACCAATAATTTTGATAGTTGGTAAAAATTTATGTTTTCTGATTCAAGTAAGTTAGAAGAAAGATAATCAGAAAGATAGGGAATGAGTTCGATAGATGCTAATAGAAAAAATTAAAAAAAACATTAATAAATGAATAAAATTAGCAAGTTTTATATTTTAATTTTTGATAACTTGGGATTCCGTATTTTGATATGTATATAGAGGTCATAATACATCATTTCGTATACTTTTACCAACATACATAATTTACATCAGAGTGGTTAGGCTTAACTACATAGTTTTCTTATTCTGCATGGTTGCTTATATTTCTTTTTTTGTAATCAATTTCGAGGAAATAAAATAGTATCATTTCGTATACTTTTACCAACAATCATTATTTTCACAATTGATGTCGTTAGCCTTAATTACAGTTTTCTTACTCTGTATTGTTGCTTAAATTTCTTTTTAATAATCAATTGGAGGAAATAAACAATAAATAGTTTCAAATAGAAATCAACCAAGTCTAAAGATTAGACATTGAAAAATAAAATGAAGAATTGAAACATTATATTATTAACTTCTAATTATACATTTGTTGTTTTATGATTTGAGCATTAATCTGTAACACTGAATTATCGTCTTGAATTTTTTGTCTAATTTGCATAATCGGTGTGCATAGCTAATTTCTCTCGAGCCGGACTAGGCACTGCAGGTGCTCAGTTCGTGCAGCAGGTGGTGGTTGCTGCGTTTTCCATCCATTTTAACGAAGGTCAGTTCAGATTTTTTGAACTACGATTATATATTCAAATCTCTTTATTTAACATACGAAATTTACTTTACAAACTATTACATGGAAAAACAGTTCATAATCCATAGCTCCAAGTTTGCTAATTAAATTTGCACATGACATAACATTCTCTAAATCATATTATTTAAAGGATATCGGAAATAATATTTTTTATATAATCATATATATTTATATACATACGTGAGTATATCGATTGAATACTGAATTAAAAAATTATAATGGCATTAAACAAGAAACAGTGACATTAAGTCAAGAAATAAACAATAACATGAAACGAGGAAAAGCTTGTTAAATTTTCATCAGTGGAATATCTGACTCATTTTTCAAAGATTCATAAATTATCTTTGCCACTGTCAAATCACTTCCTGTTTTTCCATTTCTTAGTTTATTGTTTATTGGTATAAAATGTTAATAATAATTTGTTCCGTCTTGCTTCGTAATATATATATATATATATATATATACAGGAAAGAACAACTTGATACCCCCTCCAAAATTACCCGCCAATTTGGCACTCCTACGGACTTTTAGGAATGCTGTTTCTTATTTTAGTGTTGCCAATTTAGGTTTTTTCAGATTTTAGGTTTTTGCTGTTGCCAAATTTAGTATTTTCTTGTATTTTGTACCACTTTTTGAATTTTTTTCTTAAGGTTTTTTTGTTATTAATTATTTATATTTAGTGAGAATCCATCTTGGCGAAAAAAAAGGCGCCAAAAACAGGTATTTTGATTGGTGAGAAAAAA
>JAPDSC010126220.1:0-11530 GCA_026290005.1 Latrodectus geometricus
TTAGGAACCAGTCCTTGGGTCTTTTCTGGCTTCTTACCAGGAAAACCCAGATGGTGCTGCCATTTTTGTGCTAAAATCGTACTTCCACCCTCGAAAGAGGGTGCTCTGTTCAAAAACGGAAGACGCTCTTACTGACTTCAATCTCCCAATTCCTGACTGGCCGGCTTGGCTTCGCCAAGTGTCAAATGTAACAACAATTCTAAAGGCACAGCAGAAACACGTCAAAAAAAATTGTGCATTTAACTTTAATGTTTGGAAAGGCTGCAACATATGAAAGTGTAATTTCGTAAGTTACACCTACTCATTTTTTAGGAGATGCACAATTTTTTTTATCAATTATATTTCCATTAGATATTTTCATGTAGTTTTTAAATTGGAACTACTTTAATATTCCCCCCAAATCGGAAATTTGGCGATATTTTTTTCTCGCCAAGCAAAATACCAGTTTTTGGCGCCTTTTTTTCTCACCAAGATGGATTCTTGCTAAATACAAATAATTAATAACAAAAAAACTTTAAAAAAAACTCTAAAAATGGTACAAAATAGAAGAAAATACTAAATTTGGCTACAGCGAAAACCTAAAAGCTGAAAAAACCTAAATTGGCAACACTAAAATAAGAAACAGCAACCCTAAAATGTCCGTAAGGAGTGCCAGATTTAGCGCGTAATTTTTGGGGGTATATCAAAGTAGTTCCTTTAAATTAAACTTCAATTACTTCCATTTTATATTATCAAATAATAAGAATTATATATTATCTTTATATATAATCTTAATAATATGAAGAAAACACAAAATTCTCAATACTTTATTTGAAACTAATAATATAAATATCTAACAGAAATATATGTTTTTGTAGATATTAATATACTTTAAATATATAAATTGTATACATAAATTTTGAATAAAACTTCAATTTCTGCCGTTTTATATTACCAAAAAATAAGAATTTTTTTGTACCTAATAATATGAAGAAAACATAAAATTCTCAACACTTTTACCTGCAATTTTTTAAAACGTTATATGAATTTACATGCATTTAAATATTCATTTATCAAATTTACATAAAAGAAATAAAATTGCTGTTTAGTGCTTGTCCTACTTTGGTAAAACTTATTATCGTCTTATCTAAATAACATTCGTAAGACGGAAGTGAAACTTTAAAAGTTGAAATAAAACCAACATTCATCATCTCCATAAGAAATTTCAAAATTTAATCTCTTTTCAATTTTACTATCCATTTTTTCGCCCCATTTTTCCCTCGTATTCTCCGTTCCTTCATAAATATAAATTAGCTTCTAGAAAATTTATCTCCAGAAAATCTAACCACGTTTTACTTTTATACGCGAATATTTATTTTGTCAAAACCAAATGAAATCGAGTTCGAAATTAAATTTTGCACCTGAAAAAAATGAGTAAATACTGAAAAATATTTTAATATTGTTATAAATTTTAATTGAGCGTAGTTTTAATTCATTATCACTCTATGATTTCCACTATCATTAATTAGTTTATTTTAAAATGCAACAATTTTTATACATTTTCTTTTAATTACCATGCAGGATTTTCAATACAAAATTTTCAATCTAATTTATCGCACTTTCTTTTAATTTAATTTCTGATTCATTAAATACGTAATTAATATCATTGTATATATTTTATTTCAAATAAAATTTCAAATACAATTTTTCCTTATATATAATGATTTTAACAAAATATTGAATTAGAATTCAAGTTTTCATTAAATATTAAATATAATAATCAAATAAGTATGAAATTTTATAAAAAAAAATAAAAAAAAAAAAAAAAAGTGCGTAATTTGCAAAAATTAATAAATTATGAGATGACATTCATACAAATGATTTTTCTCCTGATTACAATCAAAATGAAATATTCATCTTACTCAAAATTAAATTGCAACGAAATCTACTCAAATAAATGTCATAAAAATAGAAAAAACCGTTAATCTGCGCTTTAGGTCCCCTACTCTGCCAACATGGCGATAAATGCACCAAGCGTGGTAAACCGGACGTTTTTATACCCAATGAGCTCTTTATGGCAACCTCAGTAGGAAATAATTTGCGTTTTTTTACGCATGCTCATTAATTGGTTTTTTTCTTTTAGCATTTTTATTGGTCGTTAATTAGTTTCAGTTTGAAAAATCGGTCATTTTCATTGGTTGCTGATTAGTTAAAAATCGTATTCCATTATCGCCATGGCAACAGCGTTTTTGAAAACCCGCCAAGTACGGGATCCACAGCACACTTTCGCCAAGTTGGCAGAGTAGGGGACCTAAAGCGCATTTTCACCGAAAAAACCAATAGTGAGAAGATTAGAATTTTATCTGTAGCCAAACAATCAAATTCAAACCAAGATACCGCATTGCCATTACATTTCTCAAAAAGCTTTATAAATAAATCTTCTGCGCTATATTCACACCATTTCATGTTATTTACATTTCATTTTCAAACTATTTTACCTTTGCGTTTGTTGCCTCACCACAATGTGGATTACAGTGAATGCACTTATTTAATATAAATATTTGACTTTGTAGTATTTCCTCCCAAGGTAAATTTCTGTCTTATCAAAAAACTATTACTTATACTTCATGCCGCAAACCTTTAAATTCAGTTGAAAACTTAAGAGCTCCAAGATTGTCCCTATTTGAAAAAATTAGCTTAAAATTACATATTCTTTGGGGATATAAGTTAACAGTATAAGAATCGATTTTACTCAACAATGGTGGTTTCACAGAAAAGAATAGCTTCTGTTTTAGAATAATTTTCTGGTAAAAGGAATTTCTAAAGTATTTGGGCTCTAAATTTCTTATTTTGTAAAAGCCAATACATAAAAAAAGAAAACATGGTTTGACTTTTTCAAAATAAACTTTTACGATTATTGAGGTGCAATTCAATTTAATTTTATACTTATTTAGTTAGTTTATTTACAAAAAAGGAATACTTAGTTTAAAAACTAAATATTCTTTTTTGTTAAACTAAATTTAAAATTCTTTTTTTGTAAAACTAGCTATAATAAAATTAAAAAATTTTATTTTAACATGTTCTATAAATATAATTACTGGTAGTATATTTTAAACTTATAAGTTTTAGAAAAATGACCAGAGTTCTAATATAACTCACTTCTAGCCATATATTTCTATTTATATTCTGATTTAAAAATATACATAGGCCAATGGCTGAGTGGTTAGCGTTCCTGACTCCTGGACTGTTAGTTCCGGGTTTGAATCCGGTTTGGGCATGGACGCGTTTCCTTTCTCTTTGTATCTTTGTCCTTTCTTCTTCTGAGATGATGGATGGATGTGGTTTGTGGTGGTGTGACGTGGGTAATGCTACTCATACCTCCGTGACTTGGTTCACAAGTGCCCACCGGGTAACTCTAAAATGAGTTGCTGTTTCCGGTCTTGTTGTGGGTGACGGGTCCAGTCACCCAGGACCCCGCCCTTAGAAAAAAAAAGATTCTAAAATAATTTAAAATTGATGTGTGTGTGATAATGTTTTATATATTTGAATGATTTAGTAATGTTTCTAAATAAGTTTGTGTGTGTGTGCTTAATAGTACGTAAAAGTGTACAAATGTGCTACATCTAAAAGTGCACATGTAAATAACAAATAATAATAACAGAAGTTCTAGTCTGAATTCTTTACCCACATTGTTTAACAAGTTTTTTTTTAAATGGAATTACTTCTTTTAAACTCTGTCATAACTCAAGAAATTTACTTTTTAGTAATATTGAGAAGTTATGGATTACTTTAAGATCTGGCTAATTGATATATTTAGCTCAATTGCTGGTGATTCCTTAAAAGATGCTACATGATCAACAACTATCAGAATATTTTGTTAACAATGAATGCATATTCTAGTGACCTATTCGTTTTTGATGAATATTTTTCAACAAATATTTCTAAAATCATAATTTTTCTGAATAAACAAACATTTGTTTCAATTTACATTACTTTTTATAAAATTATCAAAACAATATTAATTCGAGAATTATCTCTACGAAAATCACAAGCAGCTAAAACAGAGAGCTTCTTGATAAAATAGGAAAACTAATTTTATCAATTTTACTCAAAATGACTACGTTGGAATCAATATGACACTTTTCTGAAATGTTTTGGTCTAATACTCAAGAGATTATAGGTTCGATTCCCTGCTAGGATTAGTTATTAGTGTTCCGGAATCTATATAAAACCGTAATTTGTGGTGAATAGAGCTCTAGAATTTTAAAAATAGACCACATAAAACAATTAAAATACTTAATTTATTGAATAGAAAATCACCTTTGAAACTTTCCCAAAAAATGGCAGTGATTGCATTTTTCTTATTTAGTTGAATTCACTTCAGTGTATGAGAATTATTGCCGTATTTTGCCAATTTTTGAATTTTTTTAGCGACGACAAAATGTTGCGAACATGTCGAAATCGTGATGTAATAAATTCTTGAAAAAAGCGTATACATCTAAATAATAAGTTTAAATCTGATTAATAAAAAGCGTAAATATATATTAGGTTGGGGAAAAAGAAATCCATTATTTTTGCGTGAACTTTTTGTAACTTCTTTCAGATTCGCTTTGTAAAAAGATTTAAAACAGTTTTCATGTTGATTTTTAGGTCTTGTGCGAAGCTACGACTGCTGACATGCTGTCAAGTTTGATAATTTTTGATATTTTATAGACATTCTCGACGATGTTGAATCCATGCGAGGTGCATCTTTAGCATCCAAATACCCAAACGGAATCGAAGAAACCAAAATTGTGCGTAACTGGTTATTACAGTCATATATAGGACGATAAACACCTTTCAAAATTTTAGCCACCTGGTTAGCATTTTCGACATTATAAAAGAAAAACTAAAATGTATCGAATTTTCCTTTTGTTGTCTTCCATTTTTAAAACCTTGTACTCATAACTGAATGAATCAAACAAAAAACCGCTAGAGAATATTTTAGTGTCAAATGTCACCTTTCCAATGAGCATAAATTTGAAATTGTTTGATAGATACCTCACGAGATAGCGATCACTACAGACGTTTACCGAAAAAATAATGGATAACTTTTTCCCCAAACTAATATTTTGAAGTATTAAGAGTAAAGAAAAAGAAAATATAAAAATATTAATTAATATACGAAAATGGGAAAAAATATTCTAAATTCTAGCAGAATTTTGTACATAAATCTCATTATTCTCTATCTTTATTATTACATAAGAACCAAGTTTCCAGATAAACATGGGAATCTGCCAAAAATATCACCTAGTTCAAAAAATGGCATGATGGATTATACGGCATCTGTGCTGAATTATTTAACAATATGATGCATATATATTATCAATCAAATATAACAAAAAATTATTTATTATTGTAAATTATTTTTTACATTTGATTTTTATTAACCATGTAAGAAATACCACAAACAGAAATTTCAAGATATCTTAAGATCAAGAGACTGCCATAAGATATTTTAGTAACTGATGACAATTTTTCCTCATCGAACACCTTAGTACGTTAAAAACATTTTTCTGTATTCATTATTTCAGTTTTATTTTCAATATCTTCTTTGATGTTTTAGATTAAGCTTTTGGGAAATTTAAAAATAAAATTGAAAATTTTTATTTTAGTTACCATGCAAAAGATAATTCCAAACATCGAAGGTATACAAACACTAACCCGGAGATAGTTTGTGAAGCTATCACAAACTATACACTTAACCTGAAAAATACTTGAAAAAATAGAAATGTTCGCTATAAGTAATTTTTTTTAATTTCACTTGTCATTTGTTTTGTAATGTTCAAAAATAATATTCACATTTCTACAACAAATATCAAAGATTACATTAAAATCATAAACTTTCATAAATCCTACAGATTTTATTTTTTAATGAAATAAAATATGTTGATATTCAGAATAAAAAAAACCCATTTACCTCATTATTGAATTATTGGCCTTTTAATAAAGTTAGGGGGAAAACATTTCTATTTACTTTTTACGTATTGATCTTCTAGTAAAAGCGAAAAAAAATAATTTTATAATAAATTAACGCACATCATAATTCTATTTTTTCCCTAGTAAAATACTTAAATTTCCTGAAAATAAATAATGAAAAATAGGTTTAATAATTCATTTTTCTCAGTGAGAAAAAAATGAAATCAACAATTAAAATTTTTTTACTATAAATTAGTTTTGCATTATTTATATAATTTAAATAAATAGCCATTCTATAGTTTTATATATGACGTCTAATATGTTTCATATATGTAAAATTTAATTTAAATATTTGTGATATTAAAATTCTAAATACAGAAATACATATTTGAAATGCATGAAAATTGTTTGATTTTTACAATATTCTTTTGTTGAATGTTTCAAAATTGATCACAAAATATTTTTACTATTTACGAATAGGGAAATGTTTCTAAAAAAGTATTTCCCTATTCGTAAATAGTAAAATTATTTTTAAAAAATCATACGTTAATTATGATAAAAATTAAAATCTACTATTTAAAGTTCAACTTTTTAACACTGTATCTTATATGATGATAGATTTTTTTTATTCGAATTTTAATTAATATCACTAAATTATTTTTACGGTACTAAATGAACTTAATAAAATTTTACATAAGTGCTTCAAAATCATATGTTTTCTCAATATTAAATCGAACTTTTATTAGAAAAATGTAATAATTAGTTTAAGTTGATGCAATGATCTATCTTAAGTTGATGCAATCAGTTGATGCAATGACAAATCTATTGCACGCAATGATCACTCAAAATTACAATCGGTTAATTGCTGATTTTATGCAATATTTAATGCAGATTTGAAAATGAATAACTATCCTTTCCATTTGTAAAGTTTTCTAAATGTATAATTAATATCGTAAGGATTATATGTTGTTACATATTACATTTGGCGAAGCCCGCCCATCAGGGACTGGGCGAAAGAAGCCAGAAAGAGCGTTTTCCGTTTTTGAACACAGCACCTCCCTATGAGGGTAGAAGTACGACTTTAGATTCATAGATGGCAGCACCATCTGGGTCTTCCAATTTAGTGATAGGAACGCAGGGAAGACCCAAGGCACTCCTAACACCCCCAGAGGTATTAATTTGGGTCACATGTGGTAAGGTTTTTAGTTAGTGGTTACATATGACACTTGGTGAAGCCAAGCCCGCCTGTCAGGTAATGGGCGAATGAAGTCAGACAGAGCCCCTTCCGTTTTTGAGCAGTGTTACGAGGGTGGAAGCACGGCTTTTGGTTCATAGATGGCGCCATCATCTGGATTTTCCAATTTAGAGTTAGAAGCCAGAGAAAACCCGAAGCCTGGTTCTTAACCAGAGGTATTAATTTGGGATGGGAACATGGAGGACACTACAACCACGACGTATTTCATGTTCCCCAATCGCCATTAATGAACATGATGGTTCTTCGGATAAGACGGGATTCAAACTCACTACCTTCCGGTAACGAGAACGAGGCCCTAACCAATCAGACCACCGCGGTCTCACATCGATTATCTAAAAAATTTGACTGTTTATTGGTATAATATGTTTGATATTATGGTCATTTACTTTCATATTTATTATGACATTTTTATGAAAATTGCTATTTTACAAATGATGTTTGATTATGTAACTTTAATTTTTGTTGGGAGGGTTGATTTTGTTTCAAAATAAAATTATAAGCAAAACAATTTAAGAAATACAAAGCTAAATTTGCAATATGTGAAATGACAAAGACACAAATGATGTACTGCTCAATTGCAGAAATCTGTTATGAACTTTTTATTACCTTTTAAAGCTAGTCATCGAAAAAATTTCTTTCCCAGTAATGAACTGTATTATAATAAAAATATTCCAGAAAATTTCCAAGCACCTATTTCAACAAAGAGCAGAAATTATTCATTCGATTCAAAGTATTCGATGGGGATGAGGATTGAACTTGGAATCCTCTGATCCAAAAACATAATCACATGCTAAATATAGTGGGCGCAAAAAATTTATTCATAAAAAACACAGAAACTCCAGTTTTTTAATAAAAATTTTTATTTATGTATTAGCACTACTTTTTAATCCTATTGGATTTCAAAGAAATTTCCTTATAATTAGAAAATTTCTTTATCTAATTACTATTTATTTAATACTTTCCTTAATTAGTAAAATAAATTTTCTAACTATAGACTAAGCGCTATTTCTACTGAAGTTTTGGCGTGAAATTTGCAGCTATGACGCAATTTTAATTACTTACGCTAATACGTAAGTACCTAAAAATTAAAAATACAATCATTTTTTAATAATTAAACCAATCATTTTTTAATAATTTTCATCTGTCTTATTTTTTTATTTGTTATTTATAGTTTTCAAACTGCATTCATATTACTTTGTTTGTATAATCAAACAAAAAACAAGAAACAGTTAATATTTATCCAAAAGTACCCTTTCAAATAAATTTCAAAGCATGCATATGAAGAAATTTTAGTATTTCCAGACTCAAGGAAAAAAAATATTTTAAACAAGATAGAAAAATACTAATATAGTTATTAACCCTTCTTTGCATAATGGTGGAAATTTCCATCATCACCTATAATGCCCAAAAATTATATAAAAGAACAAGTTCACTTTAAGTTGATCGTGTTTGGATACCTTTTTAATGTCCATTGCATAAAAAGAAACATAGCTGTCAAAAATAAACAAGTGTCATTATCAGTGCTTAAAGTTGTCTCATTCCGCTGTTTGTTGTAGTTGCAATAAACATATGATTTCTTTTATAATTTTGTTTTATTATGTTAGAGTTTCTATTGCTAAAAAAATTGAAAATGAGTGGAAGAAAGGTTTGTAACGCGTGTTTCTGTTATTTTCCTCTTTTATTTCTATTTAGTACTAAGCTAATGATCTAACTTTGGATGATGATGGAAATTTTTAGCATATTGTTTTTTGCTAAATTTATACTATAAATGTATACTAAGATTTTTTTAACCATTTTTCCTTTCATTTTGAACATGAATTATATCAACTTGATTTATTTCACCAATAAAGAAAAAATCATGCAAAGAAGGGTTAAAATTTTAATTTAGTTTCCAATATTTTCGAAAGTGATATTTCCAATATGTTTTACCACCTTATATGTGTAAAATAATTTTCTCAGTTCATTTTAAAATTTTTAAAGGAACGGAATATCTCAGAAGATGGTTATTTTCCAATCACTTTTTGGATTAACTTTGCGTAAGGAAAATAATTTTGCAACTTTTGAATTATATAACTCTCCCACGCGTGATAATAAATTGCCCTAAGCGATCCAGAGGATTAAATGACGTTTGAAAAAGAACACCTTCTCCAGAAACAGCATATTTTCTTCCCAAAAGAAAACATTAATTCTTACATTAGTTCAGGAAAAAGTTCAAGACATATCTGTCTTAAGGGTGTTTTCTCTTATTCCAGCATTACTTTATAAGCATATAACTTTGCAAAGGAAAAAATGATAAAACGAGTATAATGATTCATTAGAACAAAAGTAGAACAGGACCTCAAAAGCAATATATTTTTGTTCTTTTGCCTTTATAATTTTTCAGTTGTTTAGGAGAATTTTTTAGAGAGACATTTAATTCTCAAATAATAATATTTGCTTTTGGGAAGGTTTTAGTTTATTCTAGTCAAGTTTTTTCATAGATCTGCGATGAAAATTCGAAAATAATTTAAAGAAGTATTTAAAGGAAAACTGAAAACAGTAAGATCTTTTTCAAAAATAATTCGTTACGCAGCTTCCTTTAAAATTTTAAGTGAAGTTTAGTTGCTCAGCACCCCTACGTACATTTAGTAATAATTAAACGTTAACTCTAAGTTAAATTGACTTCCAGTCTCTAGAGATGGGGTTGATAGTTAATGCCTTGACATCGAAGTAGATTGTACCCAGAAGCCAGCATACTAATAATCGGAAATATGATTTAATATTATTAATGAAATATTATTATTTTATAGCTGTAAATTAAATATTTACAGATAGTTTCTAATCATATCTCCATGCCAATACCAGCAGAAATACCCTACAAGCATTGCCAGATAAACTAGGGAATGTACAATCAAAACTAGATTTTCCGCGCCAGCGCGTGATGGCTACTAAGACATTACCACACATCATGCGCTGGCGCGTGATTGGCTCTTCAACAATATCGCCACGCCACTCGCTAGCGCGTGATAAGCAGTCAATGTGTTAAGCACATCATGAGTATAGTGCGACTAAAATATATTTGTGTGATATCCGATTCTATTAAAAACACAAAAATTAAACCGAAAAATACTCCAGAAAATTTAAGTAATTTGAACTTACTAAAACGATTAATAAATTTTAAAAAGGCTGTGATATGGAAATATATCTTCAGAATAGTCAGGTCAATAGAGTAATAGTCCCAAACATCAATAAAAGAAGCCATCCAAAAAATAGGTACTGTAGGGAAAAAATAGCACATCGGAAATAATTATCAATGAAAACACCCACCAAGTCAACGCAATGGTTATCGTTCTTTTTACATCAGGCAATTGAGTTCTAGAAAAAAAATAATCTTGAATGTTGATTGAAATCTCATTTCTTATCCTAAAGGGTAATGACAAGATTCGTCTTAGTTGTTCGTAGAATGATTTTAATGTTACTCGAATTGTAAGTTTAATTTAAAATTCTAACAAAGAGAAGCTACAATCGTCTTTAAACTTATTTAAAAAATAAATTTCCGCATTTCAAAGCATTTTCTTTCGCACAAGTATTTTATGTGATAACCGAAAAAAGAGCGAAATTTTTTAAACACTGAGTAAAGGGCAGCCTATAAGTTTAGGAAGCATGTAAGACATTATTAGTGTTATCATAAGGTTTTATATGGAGGGACTTTTAGTAGATAGTAGGCCTCATTCACATATTGCAAAGGGGGGATGTTTAATGTATATTGTTGTATAATGCGCCGCTACTAACACTTCCAGCTTTCAGAAATACAAGGAGCTAAAGTGATGGCCCCTTATATAATGGGTGTGCTATTGCAACCCCGAAACTGAATCTTCGTAAATTAGAAACAGGAATCAAACAGAAAGCACTTTGTCTGACACTCCTATAGGTGTATCATTTCATATGGAAGACATTGCAACCACGGCATATTTAATGTGTTTCAGTCACCATTAGCTAACACGTTAGATCTTCAATTGGGTAGGGATTCGAACTCTCTACCTTTCGATAACATGAAGAAACGCTCTAACAGATCGGACGACCGCGGCATTTAAGAATACATAATATTTTACTAAAAAAATATTATTAAGTGAATTAGTGTCCTGTTTGGTGTTATTGAACATGTAATATATATTTGTTTAATATCTAGTTCTTATTTCATCTCATATCATTATATTTAAAACTGAAAATATAGAAGTAATTCAAAACTTTATGTCTATTAATCGATCATTTTACAAAAAATAATATGTCCATATCAGCAAAATATTTCTTTAAAATCTTTCTCCCTTTCATATATTAAATCACAATCTTGCACAATCT
>JAPDSC010126254.1:0-21525 GCA_026290005.1 Latrodectus geometricus
TTTGTTTCAATTTTTTCAGTCCCTGGTTTTATTAGATTATTAAACTTGATCTTTATAGTTTGGTTACAATTCGTATTCTCAACAATTTTAGAATCTTAATTTTATTTGAAGCATTAGGACACCTAAGGGTACAATGGAATTTATAATAAACAAAACACTTTATTTTACAGTAAGTCTTTTCAAACATGGCCCTTTTTAAGCACTTAAAACAGTAAACGGCTTGTTTAGCTAACTCTCTTTCAGTTCATATTTTTAGCCTTATTGCAATTCATAAACAAAAAATGCACCTTTTCTCATAAATCTCACTTGCATTCAAAAACCCTGAAGTAAAAATATCATTTTTCTCTTCAGTAAAATTTCAATTAAGTTTCCTGTTTCCTTTTCATTACTGAATGAATTATAGAAATAATAATCTTTGCTCCTCTTCAATTTCTGATTTTAAAACTTTCATAAGTACTACTAATTACTAATTTATTTATTTAAGTTTGACTTTGATTAATAGAGAGCTAATATGGCGTTCATATATTCTCAAAATGTCATCCAGTAAACAACTTTCTACTAAGGAATATAACATTGCAGCAAATTTATTGGAAGTAACTCCCAATGTATTTAAAGCTCTTAAATATGCCTAAAATCAAATCTGCAACGAAGTTTGATTATAAACTACATTTATTATGGTTCAAAACCAAGCTTGGCATTTCCTACACAAATACTTCGATCAAAAATTCGTCCTTTTCAAAGTGTGATTTAGAAGTCCAAAACTCTGCAACGGCGGGAGCATTTCTACCATGTCACGAGCGCGCGATTTTCCCGCAGTGCTCTGAATGAGATAAGAAAATTTGTTTTTCGCTTTATCAGCGCTTAATAAACTGGGTCGGCGTGAATCTTTTTTAAGCAAACTGTAAATTCCAGTCCACCCTTCTACATTTCTGTCATACTTAGGTAATTCTATCTTTGGTATAACTACATTTCTTTTTACATACATTTTCATCGATAGAAAGCTCAGCGTTAAACTGAGTAAGCGTTTCGTTAACGCTCAACTTTCGTTTTGCGTGGTGTATCTGTCGGATTACAGAATTATTTTTTCCTGTTTATAGTTAAAATCATTCGATGAAATTTTATTGCATTTAGATAAAATTTTAATGATTTGTATATTACTCTATTCTAGCCTACGATATTTATCATTCATCAATGAAAGCAAAACTTCCAACTCTAAGAGATGTTCAAATTTTTCTAACTTTTCCCATTGCAAATATTCTTAAATTTATCATCTATTTTATTATGGAATTTTAAAAACTTGCTGTCTCATTTCGAGGGCCCAAAATGAAATCGGTTGCCGCCCAACCTTTCTAGTGGTTAGCGTAACTGACTACGGATGGAGAGGACCTGGGTTCGAATCCCAGCTCGAGCATGGATGTACTTCCTCTTATTTTGCCAAAGAATCCAGCAATTTTAACAATCTATTTAACAAACAATTATATCTACAAACGCAGCAAAGAAATGAAAGTTAGTATTAATATCTACAATAAAATTAATCCAGAAAAAAACGGACGATCAGTCCACTTCAGAACAGTTTCTTTGGCAGTTACCTTTGAACAAGCATTCCAGTACTTAATGATATTCTGTACTTTGGGTACTCATACCTTTTATTTCAATTTTTCTATTTAAGGTTATTTCAAGTGAGGTAATTTGTAAGGTATTTAAGATTATGAAAAATATTTCTATCTTCAGAAATATTTTTATATAATAATATTTTCTATCTTCAGAAATATTTTTAACAGAAATATATTAAATAAATATGAGAAAATATCATTAATTTTCAAAGAAGAGTACGAAATTTTTCAAGGGAATTTTAAAAAATTCTTCATAAATGTTTCCCACCCCCCTTCAAGAGCACCAATTTATATTTCAGACCTACATTCAAGAATTTCTTAAAATCGTATCGATTGTTGCTCATTCCCCCTGAAAAGATTGAATTAACCAAACTTGAGGAAGGTAAGTTGATGGTAATATCTGCTTCTATTCCATCCCAAATTGTAAATTTACCTAGTTCAGAGTTTTCTAATAAATGAACTAATCCATATGAAAACCATTATTGATATTTAAATACATTATTAATTTATATTTTTCTAAAGAGGCATTAAACTGGCTGATTTTAATTGTTTATAAATCTTTTCTGGTCCATTTATGATTATTGCAGGTTTTAATATATTAAACATTTAGTAAGGAAATTATAGTTCTAAGCCCAGTCAAACTGTCAATGTGGTTTGACAAGCACATCATTTGTATCTTTTCCTAATTATGCTTTAAGCCTTTTTCATTGATAGATTAATATTTGTGTTCTGCATACTAATTTACTAATTCCTTTCAAGAATATAAAGTCCATTTCAAGAATTTCTCAGACAATATTCTTGAAAGTAACCATTAACTTACTGTTATTAATTAAACTCACTTTGCACCTATACCACAGCAACACATTGCAGCTATAGACGGAATAAATTTTGTAGTGCAAATAATGGCGTTTTCAACTCTGGACTTATTAAAAACTAACAAATGGAGATCATTGTAACTCAAGTTAAGGCAGTATATCAATGAAAAAAAATCTCCTTAAAAAAAAAGGGTTAGTAAAAACTACAGGAATAGAGTCGTAACGAATATCGTAAATAATTGCGAAATCTTCAGCAAAACCAAAACAATCTATTCAGATATCTAAATGAAACTTTTGGGGCTGTTTCACCCAATATGAAATTCTCTAAGATAAAAAAAAGTCCAATAATAAATTCCAAAAATTTGTCATTTCTCTATAGTTAAATTCTTCTTGTCCGATCTCTTACTAATATTCAAAGCAAAGTCATGAAGGTTATGATTGTTAAACTGAGCCAAATCTTTCTTCAAATATTTTCATTAAAATCATCATAGACTTATAAATTATAGGCGTTGTGATAAAATATCTTCAATGTTTAATAAAACCGTTTTGAATTCACAGAGAAAATGTACATGCATGATTAGATATTCACCAAGATTGACTCAGTATAATTTGATGCTTTCTTCAGGTTCATATTATAGAAAATACTGCACATAGGATCTTAGACAGTCGGATAGAAGCTTTTGAAATGTAGTCGAGTCTGCTCTATCAATCTTTTTTAATAAACGTGTCAACTGAGGGAAGTGTTCTACCACCTTTTCTATGATAGAAGTTTTGTATGGTAGACATTTATAAAATATTCCAATCTGATATTCCTCATTAAATATCAGATGGAATATCAAAAAATATTAGTAGACATTCTTTTCCTTGCTACTCAAACCTTATACGCAGAAGTGAAAATGAATTAGAGATACCTATCTAGTAACAAATTGGCCCTCCTCTGGCCTTGATAATTGTTCCCACTTGACGAGGCATAGATTCAATAAGTTTTCGGAAATATTCCACAGGAATGGCTTGCTAAATAATAAATATTGGCTAAAGCTGTCCATAATTCATTAAGGTTTGTTGATACTGTGTGATGGCTTTTAACGCCTTGTTCCAAAACATCTTAAAGATGCTCAATAGAATTTAATTCTGTGCTTCTAGGTAGTCAATTTATGACAGAAAATTCAGAGAAATGCTCATCCAACTAGAAAGTAGCCAACAGAGACTTGAGAGAGGTACAGTTGTCTTTCTGAAAAATTCCATTACTTTGTGGATAACAACATAAATGGGTGGAAATGATGACTCAGCAAGTTTACATATCGAATTGCATTGAGGGACTAAAGGCACTAAGGTCTCAAACAGTGCCACAAAAACATCCCAGACAATAATTGAGCCAACCTGCCCTTGGGCAGTTCCAACACCTGGCATTTAGGACCCATGAGTTCATAAGCCTGACGCCATATTCTTAGCTGCGTGAAGTGTTAGTGAGTGAAGTGATTTAAGTGTCTTTTTTAATGTACAAGGGGAAAAAATTCTGTAATCGTCAGTAATGATGTTTAATCTGACCATTAAAACAAAAAATATTCATTATTACAAGAGTGGTTCTTTATTGCTTAAACTACGAAATACCAATACCTGTTTGCAATATGTTCTTTTTATAATTGACATAAAAATGATTGCTTTAGATTATGAGTTTGTACTAAACAGTTACAAATAATCAGTATGATTGCTTTTAGAACAACCTAACATTTCACAACATTGAATTGATAAAATACTGAAACTATTAATTCTTTCAACGGGATAAACAGAATCAAATTTTTAGTGAAGTACATTATAAGGTTCACTTTATTTAAAACAAATTATACATAGGATACAATAACAAAATAAAATTGAGCTGTTTGAAAATTAAGAAATAAAATACACAACAAAATCAATATTTGAATATAAAAAGAACAATATAAACTATATATTCTCGTCAGTAAAATTGAAATAAAAATACAAACATAATACTATACATATATTTGTGAACCGGAGAGAAAAAGAAAAGAACATTAAAAAATTTTCAGCCAATTTTCTTTTAAAATGTATTATTGATTTGCATATAGATTTAAAAATAAATATCTTGTCCACATGGCACTTGAATTTTTTTTTCTTTGCTATGTTAACACTACAAAATGAATAATATGTTGGCATTTCACACAAGAAATTTACACTAATTTCATACGGTAGCCAAATTAGCATGAGCAATAATATTCAATTTTTTTACCTTCAGTAACTTTAATCAGGAAGGCACTTCTGTTGGACGGCAATAAATGTAATGAATTTTTAAATTTAAAATTAAAATAATACAGTAATTACTCTACATAAATGCACATTAAATTTAAATACAGGCAATATTTTAGTTTACAATTCCATACAATGCATTTTATTAAGATAAAAACTTCTAAAAAGGCTAAAAAATAAAATATTATATTATTTTTTGAGATCACATCAAACTTTTCTAATCTCAAAATTAAGAATGAATATAAAATAAAAATGAATGTTTTATGGCACTTAGACATTGCACATTTTATAAGATGACAGCTAATAAACTACAAAGAGAAAAAATGCACACACTGAAAGTGATATTTTAAAAGTGTACAGTTTGGTGTATGTGCCTACATAAGAAAATATAAGCGATTAATGGCAACTTGAAAAACAAAAAAGAGTATGAAAATGAATATGCAATAAAGACAAATATTTAAATCTAGTATCATATAATGAATCTACTATACTATATTTGCAAAAAATACTTAAAATAAATTTCTTTATAGTATAAGAAAAAAAAAGGAACATTTCATTAAACTAAATTTATGAAATCTTACATATAATATCACAATTTATAAGAAATGGAATTATTCAAATACACACAAAGTTTTCGTACATATATAGAATATGATAATGATAAGACAGGTTTAGTTGATAACTTTTTTTTAAATAATGTGCTTCCAGTGTTATTTCTTGCATATTCTATTAGTTTCCCTTTTGATAACACCCCAATTTGTTCCACATTCCATTGAAGAGTACAATAGGATCCCTGAACAAACTGTTATCTTTTTTTAACATACATTAATGATTATATTATTGGAAACTTTAGATGTGAAATCATAACTAATTTCATATTATTAACTTCCCAGATATTGGTTTCTACTCAACAGTTTTTGAATAAAATTTTAAATCACTTCACCTCATCAATTTCTGTCAATTTTTAATTGCCAGTCTCCTACAGTGTATTTTCCCCATTATTATTTCTTCAAATTATTTTATTTATTTAATAATTTTTACAGCACAAATATTGCATAACTTTAACTTTTTTATAATAATTATTGAATTTTACATAAATTATTTTAAAAAGCGATATGAATCACATTATTGTTAAATAATATTCAATAGCAGCCCCTCAACCAAAAGCATAACAGATTACTTTTTTCCAGTGCATTCTTTATGCAGTGCGTAATATAGTTTATTAGTGTATTTATAATCTTTTTCAATTCAGATTTATTTTCTATCAAAAATTTAAATGAAAGTATTGAATTTTCTTTTTTTTAGAGTTAATATAGTACAAAAATAACCTACAATACATCTATTTTAGATTGCTACAGATTTCATACAATATTAAAGTTTATCTTTTAATGGAAATTTAGAAACTTTCAACATTCAGTGCTATATTTAAAGATCCCTATGATGCATGCATATAATGTTTGCATCATAGATCCCTATGATGTAAGCACCTATATTATCTGTATCTAATCTGCAGTAGTTTGAGATTAATTACTTATAAGAACACTGCAATCCAAACTTGAGATGTCAAATGTTAATAGCATTCAATGACTATTTCTTCAAATACAGTGACAAAAGTATTTTTCCAATGACAGGAAATTCTTCTGTAGCTGACAAAAGAGTTGTTTTAAGGGAGATGCTTAGTTAGTCATTGCTTTTAAATTATGAAGTCTTACACCAAGCAGCTTCCATCTAACTGATTAGGTACAAATCTGGCTATGGTAAACAGAATTTTGTTCGTGCACAAAAAATAACTACATCAATAAATATTTAATACTATTTTATTCGATAACATACCCCTAATAAATGAATAAATAATTTTTTATAATATAGACAAATACTAAAAATAAAGCTTCAACGAAAATGAAAGTGAAAATAAAAAAAAGTTTTATATTTATAATTTTTTATATTTTATCTGATATTGTATCCGGAAACATGAAAAAGAATTCTAAACAGTAAATTTAATAAATTGATTAATTTTGGTAAGGTTTGTTGATATTTTCTTCTTTTTGCTTATGCATGGTATATTTTTATACGATTTTTATTTCTTGGTAATAGTATAAAAATTTAATTTTAGTAACTTTTATAAAAATTTATTTACTGTTTTTCTTAACTTTCAAGATAAATGTCTTTATTTATTTTAAACACATTAGTAATTAGGGCTATAACAATGTCACAAACATTTGAGGAAACTGTCATCACAAACTAATAGCAATGTACACCATATATCATTTATAAAAGCATTTGAAAAGTTTTTTAAATAAATATCATGAATTAATTTAAAAACATAATGCACATATTAAAAATACACATACATTAAGCAATAAAGTGATATGTTTCTTTATAAGAATCTCAAATCTATGAAAAAATGCAAATATGAAATATAAAAGTTGTGAAACCGTCTTGATCCATATTGTATTTAAAATTATCCTTTCACATTATTAATTTCACCAAATTACTGTTTCTTTAATAACTTGAATGTAATGTTATACAAATAATGCAGTATGACATTTTTCTTCATGAAAAATCAAATAAGTTGCCACCCAAACTCTCCTATTCATTAAATCAAAAAAATTAAGAAACTACCTAATAATATTTTGGTTGGATGATTTAATAGTAATGAATTACTTACATTTCAATTGTATTGTTCTTTATATTAAATGAAATACAGTCATATAAGACTATGAATACTTGTAACTAGGTTGAAATGAGAAAAATAAAAACATAAATGGGTTACTTTAAGAATATTCTTATTTATATTTCAGATATTTTGAATTACAGTATATTTAAGCTCCTATAAACTAATTATTATAAATTTAATTAATAAGTTTTAAACTATAATTTAAAATGTAATTTTGGGATTTTAATTATACATAAAATGGTTCTGTGAATAAAGATTTATGCAGAATAAAACATTACATGAATTTGAATGCTTTTGAATTTTATGTGATCATTTCAACAGAAAACTTTCTGTGAACTATTTATCTTTATCAGATATCACACTCTTACTGTCTCCAAAGCTTGAAACTTCTTGAGTATTACATGTTTCACGAGAAATTGGATTAGTTTTCAAATATGTGCTTAGATCTCTTAATATCACAGGTGCTTGCTTCTTTGCTATATATGTTAAATCTTAAAAAGAAAAAAAGAAAAGAAAAAAAAACTCATATTATTTATGCATTAGAAAAGAGATAATAATGTTTCAGAAGAAATAAATTATTATTAAATTTCAATACTAAAATAGGAAAATAGAAACATGATGAGAAAATATAAGAAAGATTACTTTGAAAATTGAAAAATAAGTTTATTAATTTTAAGATAAGAAAAATGTATATTATTTTTTCCTTATATTATATAAAAATGAAAATATTTTAAATCTGTACATTAGAAACACTTCATATACTTGACAAAATTTGTTAAAAACAATTTTCTATTGTACACATTGTTAAACTATATATATGATTATTAAATTTTATGTATTTTAATGATTTATATTTAGGAACATGTCACTTTATATTAAAAATAATTCAAAACTACAGGTAGAAATCATTATGTATTGATTTAAAATTATTTGTTACAAACAGAAAATTTATTCATATTACAAATAATTTATAAGGATGAATTTTTAAGATTAGTAAGTTTTTCCCATCTTCCTTTTAAATGGAAATTTATATGAAGGAAAGAAAAAATATACGAAATGATAAATGCATAAACCTTATTAAGGCTGTAAACATTAATAAATATAAACTGTAAGTAAATACTTATTAAATATATTAATTGTCAATTTTTAAATCAACATAAATTATTTATAAATTGCAAATATAATGTTAAATAGATCAATGAATGAAGCTTTTTGTTTATGAATGAAACAATCCTACCATATGTGTGAAGTATTTGGCTAGTAATAAATAAAAGATATAAAAATCCAAATAAAAATTAGGTAAAAGAAAAATCATATAAATGTAAATTAACTTCTCAAGTAAACTAAAAAAACTTGTTCATTAAAGCCAATAAATTATTTCATAAACAAGAATTAACATATACATACATAAGTAACATAAAAAAAAACTTTTATACCCTTAAAAAAGTAACAGATACAATTGAAAAAAAAAAATACTGCAAAAATATTTATTTTATTAATTTAAGGAACATAAAGACCCTTGTGATTGGTAATGAAAGAATTTTTTTCACCATATAATTAAATTCATAGAAAATATTTCTTTCCTTTTATTTTTAAATGATTAACAGTTGTTGATTTAGTCAGTATAAGAAAATCTTATATTTTACAAGTTCTAGCTCAAAGCTACAATTTTTCTCAATACTTCTAATTAACAAAGTATATTTTAAATTGGCCTTGAATACAGCTATAAAATCGCCCTCTATATTTAAGCACATAATATATGACATGACATTTTATAATTAATTTGTCATAAGAGTTCAAATATTCATATTGTTTCTGAATTAATCACAAAGTTGAAGATTTTGGATGGATTGCTTAAAATATCCATAATATTTCTGTAATTAAAATTCATAATAGATTACAATAAGTTAAAATTTGAAAATTGGATTTTCTTTTATTTGTAAAAATTGGTAGATATTTGAAGTCATATCATCATCTGATGGTAAGTGCACTAATATATCACATTCATGACTGCTATGATATTGAAAAGAAAATGGTAGCAATTGTTGAGGAAAACAGTGGCATAATAAGTCATAAATGGGGTTGTGGTCTGCATCAAGTACCATCTCATTAGGAGAGTTAAAAATGGCCGGTTTCATTTATTATGAAATAATAAGCAAGTTGGGGATGCATGATATGATACTTCTATATTTATTATGAAATTATTTAGCAGGAAAGAGTAATTTTCGTTTGTTTTGAGCTTCCTATTATTCAAATAAAGAAATAACTGATCCTTTTCCAACATCCCTACTACTATATTCAGGTGTACTAAAAAATATGAAATTCAATCAGTGTAGTATTGCCTTCATGAAAGGAATAAAATATTTGAAAATTTTAATTTTTTATAAAATTTTTCTTTAATATTTGAAAAAACACATTCTGTCAGCAGTAAGAAATTAAGGTTCCTAGTTTGTTTGGAAAAAAAAAAAATTTCTATTATGAATGTTAAGCTGTGGACTTTATTTAAAATGAAAAGCACAAATTAAAACTAATTTTGACCACTGAACTCTTTAACTGATTATTTAATATTTAGAAAATCACTATGTAAAAAAATTTTTCCAACAGAATTTTGACACTTTAAAACATTTTTTTTTAAATTTTATTTTTCATTCAAAATTTGTAGCACTATATTTTGTATAAATTATGTGTAGTGAATTTTTCTGATAAAATTTCCAAAATATTTGATTAACCAGTTCTGCTTTTATACATTTGAGATAATTTTCCATTTTGGTTTACAAAAGTTAATTATTAAATTATACTTATGTTGATATTATATAGTAATTTTGGAATCTAATAGTTTAGGAAGCTTGCAAAATAGTAAGCCCAGGAAATGTAACTTATTTATTTTACATGGGAATGCAGCAACATTCATAATGTTTCATAAGTCTCTAATTTTTTTTCTCATTAATTTTCTAGTTGTCTATGTCAAGATACATGTTATGGAAAATTACAATAATATCAATTGAAAAATCATTTCTATACAAAATGAAAATATAATGTCTAATCAATATTATTGTTGCTGAAAAATGTATTATAGGCTTTTTCTCAGAAATTTGTAAAATGTGATTATTACTTAAAAATTCAAAGTATAAAAATATTTGGTAAAAATTTTAATGCTTTGAAATATTATTAGGCATGATATTAATTTTCATATAAAAGATTTTGTTTAAATATTTAATCATTGTTCTGTCATACTTTATAAATAAAAATTGAGAATTTGAATCTTATTTTGACGACACTGAAACAATAAAAAATTGCTTCTAAAACAGGAAATTTCATAAAAATAGAACATCATTAATGAAAACTTAAAAATAGTGTAATAGGTAATTTAACAGAGCTAAAAGTTGTTGTGAAAATATTTAATACCTACCTAGTCTAATAAGAGCCTAATAACTGAAAGTTGTTTGAAGTCATTTTGAATATTTGGTGAATGATAAGATATCAAGGACTGCCTTCTACAAGGACTTTTCATAGATTATGGAAATATTCGTGTTGAAAGATAAGAAATTAAAATAAATCCATCAGTACCCTGACAAATATGCTAGCATAATGCTTAAGTGCAATAGTCATTTTCCATAGTACAATAACAGCAGGAATCAAATCCAATATTTACTCCCTACCACATCATGAGCTCTTAAAACACAATTATCGAGAAAAGATGAAAGATACTTAGGCTGAACCAATTGGTTAATGAATTAAATTGCACAAAACAGTAAGTAATTTAGAACCATGTAGGAACAATAAAATTGACAATGGAATTAGCTCTCTCCTCTTAACACACTAATGTGAAAACAATTAAAATTCTGTATGCTTAATTTTAAGGTGTCAACAGCAAATGAGTTTCTGATTGGATCGAAGAGGATCAAATGAGAACAACTCTTTTAACATTCGGACTATGGATAGCCAAATCATGAATGTAAGTATAACAAAGTATGCGATTATTTTCCAAAAACTACTCCTATTAAGTAATGTTTGCCTAAATAATTTTAATGAGAGTCATCAGCGAATCATTATTCCCTTGTAGTTCTGAAAGGAATAATACTGATTTTTTCTTGTTAAAAATATTTCAAATTTATTTCTAATTTCAGGGGTCGGAGTACAGAATTTTTTTTTTCAGGACACTATTTTCAAGAAATATCAGGACATTTTTCAGGACATATTTCAATAATTAAAGAAAACCAATGTTACTTTTACATATTAATTTCTGTTTTATGCATAAAACACATTTTAGAAAGGAATAAACTATTTAATAAATTCTGAGTTTTTTAATTTTTAATACAACAATATGAAAAATAATACAGAAATTTAAACTTTTTATACTGAACATTTTCTGAAAATTAATAAGTTACATGATAAATGCTTTAAATTAACAGTTAATTTATGTATAATTGAATAATGTTCATTTTGAACTGGATGCATTAGCATTTAATTCCAATAATTTAATACTGCACTTTTTTAATTTATCATTCACAGATGCAATCTCTGCATTAGCAGCACTCAGCATCATTTGTCCAACTTTCACATTACTCATATTATCATCACTGATAGCACATGCTATTCTTTTAGTTGCATCATCCAAAAGTTTTTGAGCTACACACTGATTATCAAGCAAATTTTTCTTTTCTTCCTCAAGTTCATTAATTTTTTCTAATAGGTGCAATTGTTTAAGCTTTTTTTCACTAGTAGCTTCTACATCTTCCTCATCCTTTCTTTTCTTCTCTAATTGTGTTACATCTTTTGATTTTTCCATATATAATGCATCATTTCTTTGGTATATGGAATGGAGGAAACAGAATTGCCATGCATTCGAATAACATCATGACAAATCCGTAAACTTTGAATGGTTAATTCCGATAAAGAAGCTCTCCCCTTCGTCACAACAGAATTGTTAGTTGAAAACCCTCTTTCTGGTTGGAAATTTACATTCAATAACGACAACATGCTTTAACCACTCTAGAAAGAGTAGGATATTTTATATAACCACCAGCATCTTTTATATTGAAAACCGCATTCCAATATTTACAGATATTTTGATCATTATCATAATCATTCACAATCAAAGTCACATCTTCACACATGTAAAGAATCCACTCTTCATTCATCTTATCAAAATCTGAAGAAGTTTTATTCACATGAGGAATATGTTGAATTAATCTGCTACATGAACTCCTAGACTCTTCCTTTTTTTCTATTATAAGGAGACAAACACTGGAGATCTTTGAGTAAAGGATTTGTTATAGGAAGTTTTTGAAGCAAATGCTTTGAAGTTGCTATGTAGCAGCTTCTAATACTTTGTAGAAATGTTGTTTTATCAGTAAGTTCTTCCAGCATTGCTTTTGCACCATGACCTACTTCAATATTGTTTAAATTTAACCAATTTTTTCCTGAATCAACATTAATTTGTAGCAACTTTACTCCATTTTTTTCACTGATTTCTTCTGGGTTTAAAAATTTAAACATAATACTGCGAACAAGTTCATTTAACTTACTGTACATCACATGTACTAAAGGTTCGACTTTTTGCATTAGAAGTAAATAAGGTTCAAAAGTTTTACAAAAAAATGAAACAAAATTCAGATATGCCAGAGTCTTAGGGTCTTTCAAATGTTTTATAATCCGAAGATATCTATCAGAAAGAGGAGATTTCGACTCTTTAGGTATTTTAACAATGAAATATTCCTTTAGAACATCATATTGCTCAACAATTCTCTCACAAATTGAGCCCAAAGTTAACCAACGGCTCTCAACATGACAAAGGAAACTATGGCTAGCTAAAGTTTCTTCCAGTATTTCTAACTTTAAGGAATGATAATCTTCCCTTCTTGCAGGAGATAGCTTGAAAAATTGATGAATATCTATAGCAAATCCATCAATATTACAATCAATACCCTTACACAGTGCTCCATGGATTATGTGTAAGCAACCTGTACCCAAATCAATTAGTACTGGTAAACTTTGCTTACTAATTTCACTATTTATTTTCTTTAAAACAGCTAAATTAACTCTTGGTCCATCCATTGACAACTGCATTAATTTTTCTAAATTATTTTGAATAAAACTTAATAAAATTTTTACAATTTTATTGGCTTCAGCATGCCCTAAAAATGTGATTCGAGGTAACAAATGACATTTTTACCTTGTTTATCAGACCAATACGAGATGTAAATATCCAACTGTTTCTTTATTTGTTTTGTAGTAGTTTCATCGAAAAGTAAAACAAAATATGAAGTGCCGATATCCCGAAACAAAAGAGTTTTGAAATACGGACCTAATTCAAAATTAATCATATACCTTACTTTTTTGTCAGATAATTTGAGATTTTTTGCTATGGAGGAATCAAAAATTTCTCCGTAAATGTTAGCTAAATCATTCATAGATGAAAAAGAATAATTATTTTTTATTGCCACTAAAACTAAAATGGTTTCAGCTTTAATGGTTTTCTCTGATGTCGTTTTGGGGAGCCATGATTTGTTATTCACTACTACAGTCGATGTCGAGGATTCAGATGAAGTTGATGACTTGATAGTAAATAGTGTTTGATTCTTGTAACAGTTCACAGCTTTTTTGTGTTTTAATCCATCTGCATGCGCAAGCACTTGTCTAAAACCCATATTTGAAACACTGAATCTGCTTTTGCATACGAAGCCCTCCACAGAATGAACATCGTCAACACTTCGGCACCATGTCTTGATTAGGCATTTATTCCCATCTTCCAGTTCCAACCATTTGTCGGAAAATTTCGTTATCCTTGGCATTTTTAAAAAAAAAATGTTTTCAAAAAAGAAAATTCTGAGCTTGCTAATAAAAATTTTTCAAAACACTCATCAAAATCTTCCAAAACAGCGCGATAAGCATTTCAAGCATGCGCATAAACGTAGGCCAATAATTCTCACAATTTCGATATCATTGTAAATAGTTGTGCACTACTAAAATCAGAATCTTTGTCTGTAAAGGCACCAAATAGAATTTAATGGTAAACCCAAACCTAAATTTTTTTGACTTCAGACATGCGTGAGCAATGGCTGAAAACGAGGCGCAGACGAATGTATGGCAACCCTATTTCCGGTTTGAAAGAGAACAAAAAAGGGGGAAATTTTTCTCTTTCTTTTTGCATAGAAAGCAGTTGAAAGAAAAAATATATTCCACTGAAAGAAAAATTTACAACTGAAAAATATAAAATTATTAATTGAAATTAAACTTTCAAAGGAATGTAATAAAAAATTAAGGAATTCCAGGATTTATTTTGAAAAATAAGGACATTTCAGGACGTTTTTTAAAAAATCAGGAATTTCAGGACAACTCCGAGCCCTGCAGTTGTAATATTTCTCAGATAACATATTATTCCCATAATGCCTAAAAAGACAAAATGCATATAATCCAAAGGAAATTTGCTTATCACTCCAATATTTAACTCTTTAAAAGGGGATTCTCCAGTAAAATGAAAATCATTATTTATGTCACCTCATTTCTCAAAGAAGCATTAATTTCTGGATAAGTCATCTTTCGATATCATTTACCTTTTTGTTACCTACCATTTATCATAACCATAGTAACCAGTAAACAATTTAGTACAAGTAACAAAAGCCCTTGATGGATATCACAAATTACTGCATTAACAAAAATTGAAAAGTTTTTACCCAATATTGCACGACTAGCATAACAATTTTTAAATCTTTAACTAATTCTTCCAGAAATTCATTGATATCAGGTTTCTTTTCAACAAATAAATACCAATGAGAAAAGGTGTATCTATTATCTTTCTAATGCTACCTAAAATTGATATGATCAGTTATACAAAGGAAATCTATCAATAAGTAAATTTATGCTTATAGTAGACTGTTTTAGTTTTCAAACCATACTAGAGTTTTTGCTTAATAGTGTTTTTTAAAGTGAAATGGATATATTCACAAGTTAAATTATGTTTCAAAAAACATTGTTTTAATTTCTCTTTAGGTACTGAATTGCTAAAGATATTTGACTCATTATATAAAGAGTTAAGTATTTTGAAATCTTTAACTGTGGCACTACATTGTTGATCTGAGTCCATGTAATTTTCAATACTGGTTTTTAATTACTATATATTATTAATATTATGCATATTTATAAACATTGTTTGTAATTCTTATTCGGACTTACATTTTACCAGTACAAAATAAATATAATCTACAAAGTGACAGAATTAAATAAATAGGCATTTTAAAGATATGTACTTGTTATTTATTTAAAAGAATTGATAGTACTTACCAAAATATTCTGCTATAAATGATATAATTAATAATAGCTAATTCCAGAGCGAAATATAACTAGTACTAGAAAAAGATATAGTAAACACAATGAATTTCAAATATGGCGGCCGCGCATGCGTAGACTTTTTACTTATTCTACTCGTGATTCGTTTCAATCTCTTTGGTAAATACTACGGCTGTCGATGACGATGTGCTGTAGAAAAAACAGTGACCCTTTCATGTATAAGATACCGGACCGGTGAGTGAATACCAATAAGCCTCTGCTACTAGGCATTTTTAGTAATTTCGTGCACTCTGGACGTGCAATCGCGCAGGATGGAGTGAGGGTATCTTTCTTGACGGGCGCCACGCGCCCGGCAAAGCGTCCCCGGCACTCCCGAACGAAAAAGCGCGCGATCGCACGGCCAGAGTGCCCCCTTCCTTCTATATCCACGAGTCCCAACCCGTACTGGGTTTTATAGCGGACTTTTTATACCACACCGCCTTCTTTTCATTTCCACGAGTCCCAACCCGTAATGGGTTTTATAGCGGACTCTCACATACTTACCTCTCTCTTCTGAGACGGGGAGCTATAATGCTCTTCTTAGACAATGACAACGGCCATACCATGATGAAACTACCGGTTCTCGTCCGATCACCGAAGTCAAGCATCATCGGGCGCGGTCAGTACTTGGGAGGGTGACCACCTGGGAACACCGCGTGCCGTTGGCATTTTTTTTTTTTTTTAATTATTAGAAATTAATTTTTATATTTTATTATATACATTTAAATTCAACATCAAAATTTATTAAACATTTAAATGAATATCACGAAGTATATAAGTTTTTAAACAAAAATAATAGTCTATAAGCATCAATAAGGTGATCGTTGTTTTTTTTTGAAATTTTAATCATTCAAAAATTCTTCCACACGAACAAATGCAAATACTTTAATCTATATTACAATATATATGCTTATATTAAAATTGATATGTTTGTATTTATTTCTTCTATGAAATTTCAATCGCTTAGCAGTTCTCCTTGTTTCACATAAGCACAAATTCAAATATTTAAATCTATATTGATGTATTTGCTAATATTGTAATGCATTTGCTTATATTAAAACCTGTATATATTTTTGATTTTTTACGATTCAAAATCAAAAATTAATTTTCGCGATTTTAATACAGATCTATAATTTTGCATATAAAATCTACACATTCCCCAATATTAAAATCCATATATTTGAATACATACATTTTACAATACAATTAAATGGGGAAAAAAAAAACATTTTAAAATATACTTTACCATCGTACGGAAATTTTTATTAAATATTATATTTAAGATACCCAGAAAGATTTTTATGAAATTCAACGATCTTAAAATTAATTAAAACAAATTTAGGATTATAATTTTTAGATATTTATATATTATTTATAAAATACTTTATATTACTTTAAGTTAACGCTAATATTTACTTCATATTGGCGTAAAATAATACAGTATGTAGGATCTTGACTGAAAAACTGTGGCAAGTAAGAAAAAAGAGTTTTGAACCATTTTTGGAAATTTACTGATTAAAATCTCTCATCATTTGAATTATTATTCATATTATTTATGAAGGTGTTGTCTTACACTCCGAAACTATTATCGCGTTATTGTTTTAAACTATACTAAACTTTAAATAAAATATTTGATATCTCATTTCTATGCTTAGTATGTTGTTGTGACATATTTAAACAAAGAAATTTAGCCGAAAATGTACTTTCCCCACGGTCAGAAAATACTAAAAGTACGGATGTCTCTTCCAGGATTTAATATAGACAATACGTGAGATCTAAATAATCACACGAATATGATACTCTAACAAATTGCTATAAGTGGATAACTAATCAATCTATATTGAATTTAAAGGCTGCATTCAACTTAAAATGAACGAATAATTCAAATTCTGTTATTATTTTCATTATAAAAAGCAGAAATTTCGAAAAATTCGAACAATAATTTTGGCCATATTCACATTGTGCATTGAATTTTGCAAAGTTTTCATGTACAAAAACTGTTATTAATTTAACAAAAATCCAATATATAAATAATTTGATGTGTCCATTTATTATATGAAATACACTTTAAACTGATCAAGGTGATTAATTTAATATCGTTTTATACTATACTAAACTTTAAATAAAATATTTGAATATTCCTTCAGTACATTTCACTTTTGAACAGTAGTCCTTTACTGACTTGTACCTGTAAATTTGAACCCTGTATGTAAATAACTGAATTTTAGTTCAATACTCATGTCTGATGAAAACAAAAACAATGAAAAGTAGAATTATTTAAATGAAACTATGGAAATAACTGTACATACCAAATTTTTTCATTTTAAATTGAGTTTTTGCTTAAAAACTATTTAATAAATTCCATATTGGTGATAACATTAAACATTAAATAAAAATTATTTAAATTATATTATCACTATGCAATATTTCAAAATAATGTCTTGGTAAATAATTTCTAAAAATCATTTACAAAATACTTTAATGATGAAAATTACATTCAACTGATTTTCAGGTTTTATAATGAATTAGTCTCATAATTTTTTCTAATTCTGGTATATTTATAATGATTAAAAATTAACTAAAACATTTAAATATCTGAGAATTATTCGATTTGCAAATTTCATGTATATTCTATTTTATTTTGGATATAGATATCTCGTGGATATAGATATCTTGGATATAGATATCTATTGGATATAGATATCTATTGGATATAGATATCTATTGGATATAGATATCTACTGGATATAGATATCTATTGGATATAGATATCTATTGGATATAGATATCTATTGGATATAGATATCTCGTGGATATAGATATCTTGGATATAGATATCTACTGGATATTAGAACATCACAGGGATATCTAAAATATCCGTAGGATATCCAATGGAGCGACTTTTTTGGTAGTTGGTAGATATATATATTTGGATATCTATAAAATTAAGAATTTTATACTATATATTTATTTATTTAGTTATATTAGTTTGGGGATAAAGTTATCCATTATTTTTTTCCGGTAGACGTCTGTAGTGATCGCTATCTCGTGAGGTATCTATCAAACAATTTCAGATTTATGCTCGTTGGAAAGGTGACATTTGACACTAAAATATCCTCTTGCGGTTTTTTGTTTGATTCATTCAGTTATGAGTACAAGGTTTTAAAAATAGAAGACAACAAACAGAAAATTCGATACATTTTAGTTTTTCTTTTATAATGGCGAAAAAGCTAACCAGGTGGCTAAAATTCTGAAAGGTGTTTATCGTCCTATATATGACTGTAACAACCAGTTACGCACAATTTCGATTTCGTCGATTCCATTTGGATAATAGCAATTTAAAACTGCTGGTAGAGGGAAGGCGCCCACTTTCTAAAACTTTCGCAAAACGGACGTAGCAATCATTTTCGGCAAATTTTCAAAAGATCTTGTTTTGTTGATTTTTCAGTTCTGCTTCGTCATTTGAGGTTGGATGGATGTTTGAGTGAATGTTCCTTGTCATTCATCTTGCATAAAGGCAAATCTAACAATATGCTTCGTGCGTTAAAGGCGCAATTAACTTAGGATGGTATTTGCAGCTCATCAAATAGCTTTCAGCCTTACAGTAATGCTATATTCTATGTTAAAAAAATAAATAGGAAATTGGAGTTACAAGTAAAAGAAACCGAGAATCTAACTATTAAAAATGTGAACTTTGTGTGAACTGCTTTTTCTTTTAAAATAATTTACACATCAAAAATAAATAAATTTTGATTCGGGAATTTTTTATTACATTTTTAAATGTCCAAGAAAAATAATTAGCCTTACCAATAAAATGTTTGCTTTTGTAATGGTTTGAATTTCTTAAAAAACATGCTTCATTTTCATCAAATTAAAAAAAAGTAGATATTTTAATTTCTATTTATGGGAAAAATGAATGAATATGAAAGAATTTATTTAATGAGTTGAATGAACGCAAGAAATAAAATGAAGTGTTAGTGAAAAATTAATTACAACATGCTATTAAAAATTGTTCTCGGCTTTTAAAAAAAAAAAAAAAAAAAAAAAAAAAAAGCGGAAATGTAAGAAAAAATTCAATTCTTTTTCTTATTTCAAAATTCTGTTTTAACTTTATTAAATGATTTGTCATATTAGATAATGTAAGCATAAGTCATTAAAATGACTTAAAAATGAATTAATCTTATTTTTCGTCAATATGCACTCTGATGTAATTGGCAGCATGTTAAACATATATTAGAAATTCAAATTCGACTAACTTCCATGAGTTATTTTTCCTAAAAAGATTGCATAAAAATCCGTAAGAAAATGTTTGTTTGATCTTTCAAAATTTTTTCTTCTCAAATATAGTGCCCTACATTGTTTTTCTTCATTAAAGAAAAGTTTTACACAAAAAATACTAGAGATATTATCAAAAAAAATATTAACAATATAAATCAATATCAAACATTAATCAATTTATATCATATTTTACTGAATGAAAGCAAATACTCGAATGAAATGTTTGCTATAATTCATAAAATCTTTGCATTTAAGTCAAGTTAAATTTGCTTATTAACAATTATAATTTAATTAATAGTTTACTTATTAATAATAATTATAATTTGCTTTATAATACCAAAACGATAAATACTTTAGATATCATTAGAAAATTATAAACAGAAGATTAAAATCTTTAGCACTAAGTTTCATTGTATCCCAATTGTATTTATTATAAAATACAATTATAGAAAAATATTATTATTGAATTATTAATCGATAGAACGCTTTTCAACATCAAATTCTACAAATATTTAAAAATGTTGATATGCAAATTTAAAATGTAAGTTTCTATTTTACAGAAATATAGAAAAGGAGAACTTTTGCATGTGGTGCCACTAAGCTGCAGAATTCTTTTCGAGGGGGTTACGGAAGTTCCTAAAATTTCCTGTATAAAGTTCCTTCATGCATTAAAAAAAAAACTCTTAGTAATGGATGTAAAATAATAGCATTAATCATTAAATGAAATATTTCTCGTTTTCATCAGCATCTTATCTACCTGGAACTCTCTAGCTTGGTAAGCAATTCATTAACAAAACAAACAATGATGTGACACATTTAGTGGGTGCCTCATTATATAAGTCATAACTTAGGAGCTAAACACTGAGGATAGGCTGACCAAATAAACAAAAAATATGCATCAAATCTTAGGATATTTTTAAAATTTCAATTTTTAAAATCCTAAAAAATGATAATTCTTCTTGAAATCACAGTATTTATTGTTTTATATCAGGATCCAAATCATCCATTGTCATCAGTGTAATAAAACAGTCAGTACAATAAATATCAGTACAAAAAAAAAATAGTATTGTAACTATACTTACATTGTAGATCCAATTTTAAATACCTTGAGGGAACTTAGAATTAATCTTATTACATAATAAATCCCCACATTTTAAATTCATTCTTACATAGAAATGAAATTTACTATGTTATAACATGAAATACATATTTATTAAAAAAATCAGTAAAATCAGATTTTAAAATCCGAATACTGACTTTTTAACTATAAAATTTTCCAATTACAAAAAGTGCATACATTTTTAACTTACCTTTAATTTTAACAATAGTTTATGATATTCTAATTAGAATCTTTTCTGCGGATCCAAATTCTTTACCTGTACTTTATTCTCAATGATTTCTGGCCTAAATTTTCCATATTTAATGAGGTCATGCAAAAACACTGCTGGTGTTTTTAGTAGTAACATTTACATACATGGCATTGCTCTTGCATTTAAACTAAAAAAAATGACAAAGTCCATAAGCACACGCGATCAAACCATACTCGCGA
>JAPDSC010126261.1:0-21896 GCA_026290005.1 Latrodectus geometricus
TATTAAATTGTATCAGTTATCAGATGTTCTCCTTTTACTTGTTTTAAATGAAATACGTTTTCGATTATATATATTAGGTTAAAATAAAATTTAAATGATAATTAAATTTATTAAAAAATCAAAATGTAAAAATTTTTGCTAAATTTGAAAATATTATGCTAAAATTGAATTATTCAAATTAGAAAATATTTTTAAAAACTTAGATAAGTTTATATATATGTATATGTGTGTAATTTTGATTACATGTATAATATGAATCGGGAATACCACTTTTTTATCTTGAGGACAGATATCAATCTTGTAAAAAGTTGAAATTTCAATTCAAAAATTATGTTTTAAAGAAAATTTTTAAAATTTTCTTTTCAGTCATTGTTTGAAAATAATTCAATTAAAAGGATAGTTCAGACTAATTTTTACCAAAATTTAACTGGTCTTCAGGGCAAGATTTATCGTTCATTACATACTATATCAGGGTACTAATTTTATGAGGCTAGTGATGTCATCCTTAAAGATTCAAACTGTTAGACAAATGGATTGCCCTCTTGCCTTCAATTCAACAGTTCATGAATTTAAATCCCATCTTTGCCTTGAGTAATTACATTAGTTTGAAATTCACTTTAAACCCTGTTTAATTATCCCTCATGTGCAAAAAAAAAGGATGATTAATTTTATTTAAACCATAAATCAAATGATTAACTTCTTAAGAATTTGGAAACTTCTTTTGTATGCAGTCGAGCTGCAAAGCATTATCACTGTATTCTGCGATAAAAATGATTATAGTATGGAAATTATTGACTACATACAGAGATTAATTTATAATAAATTTACTTTATGTAGACTAAAAATGTTAAAACTTTTGCATGTATAATGACTTGAGGTGCTCCAAAAAGCACAAGTTAATCTAATGATCAAATTAAATATATTTTTCATTAAAGTACTATTGAAATTCATCGTAAAATGGACATAAATAATAAATATCATTAAAGTTTTTCAAATTATGAGGATAAATTTATCAACTGCAAAAAATATATAGGAATAAAAGAAATAACAAAATGCATTTAAAATTTGTAAGGTAAATAAATTGATTATTCTATAATCACTCGATTTTGTCGATTAGAAAGTAGTGTAGAAGAGCTTTTCTATGGAGAAAATATGTTTTGATAGTAGATGGAGATTTCAAAATGAATGAGAATATTGCTTATAAATTGCATAATTCTTCAAAACTTTGCTTATAGATTGAAATAATTAGGATAAAATTTGTTTGTTGAACTGCAGACATAAACTTCATTCAAGCAGCTCTTAAGCAAACTGAGTTTTCTAAATCTATTGAAAATAAGACCTTTTAGTTGCTTCTGTGTGTGAAAGATTTCCTAAATTAAGTAATGTGTTGATAATTTACTATATAATTTTCTATAAGGTTAAAAACTGAGTGATTTATGCTTAAGATATAAGAAAGAAAATTTTAAGGGCTACAGAAAAAGTAATCGTTTTAGTTAACTTATGAAAAATATTATTGTAATATTTAGTCCACAAGAAAATAACTTTCATTTAAATTTGTATGTAGATATTTTAAAAAGTTTGTAAAATTGCTTCAAATTCGTTCCATACGAACTAGATTATTTCACAAGCTTTTCTTTTGTATAAAACCTAAGCCTTGGAAACATTTTTACTATCATTACTTTGTTTAAAAGATTTTCTAAGCTTATGAGGATAAATTAATTCATGTTTGTACATCTGTTTATCAAATGCCATGAATTGCTTAAAAAATTACTTAAGAATAAATGTTTATTTATTGCATTTGATTCAAAATGCAGAATAGAAATCTGGTTTTGTGAATTTAGTTCAACTGTGTTACCCTCTGTGACTTCTGAAGAATTAGGCTGCCTACTTAAAGAAGTCAAAGTTTATGCTGTAAGTGAAATAATAAATGAAATGGATAATGTTAAATTATACTGTGGAGATAAAACAACCAGAAATAATTTCAAATAGTGATATCTTGCCTTTTAAATGGTTCAAGATTGTGTTCCAAAATATAAATTATTAACTATTTCAGTGAAAGTTTTATGAATGCAATTTTAGAAACTTTAGTTAAAATTTCCCTTAATATTGTGCATATTACTGATAATAAGACACTGTTATAAGTGGAAAATTATGAAAATGCTGTCCCAATCCAATATTCTTTACAAAATCCAAACTTAAAAGGCATAAACTTCTGAAATCATCAAACATTTCTTGGAGAGGAAACTAATCAGAATTTTACTGTCTTAAGAAAATCTGTTGTAATTTTTTACATCCCAATCACTAATTTCAGGCTTAGTATAAATTATCTGTGTGCAGTAAAACAGGAAAATCATCATATTCTATTGCTAAAAACATTGCAGTGCAAAGAAAACTAGTTTTTCTCACTAAAAAATTCACTTTTTTATAAATGCTTTAAAATTATAGCAATGATTGCTTAAATTTGACATTTTCTATTTTGACTATATTTAGAGTCACCCCTGTAATGAATAAATATGTTTGTTATATTTAAAATTTTACGTTAAATTTTTTTCTTATACTTCAAAATTTAACTGTATAATTGCCAAAAAATATTTTATTGTGAATTTAAATATTTCAAATTGTTCCTAATTCATAAATTTATTTCATTACTCTGTATAATATTCTAAATCAAGTATATTTCTACTAAAACTAATTTTTTAAAAAAAAAATTGCAGATTTTTATGACTGCAAAAAAAAAAATTTTTTTTTTCTTCTATTTGCTGTGATTGTATCTGCTATCATTCAGTTTCAAACACTTATTTTACATTATAAATATTTTTATATTTTTTTCTGAGTACATGTAATATACTTCTGAAGTTCAGAATCATTTAAACATTGAGTTTTTAAAGATTTTAGGTCATTAAAGTTGAAAATTGCTCTAAAAAGTTAACCAAAATTTGAAAGAAAAAATAAATCCCGTGCAAATATCAAATCTAATTTTGAGTTTAAAACTATTTTCCAGATCGATATTTTTAATGAATCTTCCTTCCATTTAGACTGAGTTGGGTGCTGAGTGGTTATTGTTCTGGTTTTCTGTTCAATAATTGTTGTGTTTAATTTCTACCTCGGTACTTGTAATGGTTTGGAATCCTTTATAATCCACCATATTTTAAAAAATGACCATTGAGTGACAAACCAACCTTCTCCCTTAGATGAAGGTCCACATTTGTTTTTATAAAATATTTGCCGAAGTATATTTCTACTGTAAAAATATTTTAGACAAAAAGAATTTTATTATGTTAATGTTTTTGATAGAATTTGTAGCTTAAAAATAGTTGTTAAATTAAGATTACATTTTTTACTTATTCTTTATTAAATTTAAAACTGGATTTTTTATTTCTCTAATTATTTAAATATAAAGATTGAAAGAACTAAAATTTTTAATGTTTAAATATTGATGAGCTATTTCAGTATTATATTATAGTTAGTTTTATTTTTAAAATAGATCACTAAAATACTGATCATACAATACCTGATATAATTCTGAAAGTAAGTTTCAATAAATGAATGAAATATTAATTCATTTACTCACCTTAAAAGTATTTTTTGGAAAAAAATTTTTGTTGGCCTTGCTTATTCCATGTTAACTATAATTTCCATTCTATTATTTTTAAGTTTTGTGTGAAACTATCTATCATTGTATGAGAGCATATTTTAGTGCTAAATATATTTATTTTGAAATTTTTCCAAACAACAACAGCCATTATAAGAACTGATCTGGATATTAGTAGATTTTGAGAAAGAATTTTACTGAATCTATCATTATAATTTTTCATTTGGAACAATCTTATTTTATATAAAAACCTATTTCTGCAGATTATTCATTAATTTCAACAGTAATTTTGAAGAAAATAAGTGCTCTAAATACTTAATTAATGGTAATAATTTTTCTCCCTTTTGGTTAGTCTGAGTTAAAATTTCAAATGCTTACTGTAAGAATCATTTATAAATCTAATGCAAGTTTTATGAATATTTCCTTCTATTCTATTAAAAATATCTCAATGTATTTTTAGAATTACATTTCAGAATGTTATAAATAACCAATTATGTGGTTGAAGTGTTACTTCAGTTTAAATAGTAATAGAAAAAATGTCACTCACTTGTTAGATTAATAAATCTATAAAATTATGAATTAAACATACTTTAAGGGGAAAAATAAGCTTCTCATAAAACTGAGCCTTTTAAAGGCAAGCTCATTTGGAATTTTATAAAAGGATATTACAAATAAAACTTATATTCTTTTTCTCATTTGAGTTAAACCTAGTTATTTGCCAAAAAGTTAACACAAGGTTAGTTTCAGTTCAGCAGTTCATGGTTTTGATTTCCATTTTGGTGTCTGTAGTGTTTAGAATCAAATTTAAACTGTAGGCCCCTGTCTAACTAGATCTCATGTGTAAAATATGGCCATTAAAAAATTAATTTCCTTATTATATATATAAAAAAATCTGTTTGTCTACAATACATTTTCCTTATTCAATAAGTTAATGAGATGTTTATGCAAAATTTTATTTTTTTAATCAACGTTTATTTTGTAATATTTGATCTTTAAAAATAGTCATAAATTTACTAATTTGGTGTACATTTTTGTGTTTGTTAATTATTAACAAACTTTAAAAAATCTTTCTCCCATTAATTTTGATATGATATTAAGCTTTTGATTATTAAATGTGGTTTTCAGCATTACTGGGTTTTTTTGCCACTGATGAATATAATTAGCAGCATATAACTATTTTCCAGAATCCTTTCTCTAGATATAATTTGTGAATTCAGACATTTCTAAAATTAAAATATTGCTTTATGTATTAATGTTCAACTTGATAGAAAATGCACACTATAAATTTTTTAAATGCAAGTACTTTTATTAACTATTGTTTGTGAAAACTATATTTATTTCTGTTTTTTTATAGGGTAAAAATAACTTATGAATTTTCTCAACTTGAATCTTCTCAAGAAGAGTTAAATTTAGGACAAGCATTTCAACCAGATTTTATCTATGATATGCTAAAAGATTTAAAATCTGATTGTCTTAAGGTAAAACATTCATTAATACATTAATTTTTCATTTTTGGTATTTAGCATTAGATTCATAGTTATTTCTAAATGCAAATACTGTACAATTAAATAATTTGCAATTTCTTTTTGTTTCTCAGGGTCAACAAGAAGATGCAGAAGAATTTTTGAGCTTTATATTGAATAATATGCATGAAGAAATGGTAAAAATAATTAAGAATTATGAAAGGAAGAATTGCATTACTTGTAAGTCTCATGAAATAACTTTTTTTTTCTAACACATTTACAAATTTAAGCATTTAGAAATGATAAAATCACTAAAGATTGTTATTTACTAAAATGAAATATTTAAAATATAATATTTGTACTGTAACTTTTTCATGAATTGTTGCATTAAAAATACTTAATTTAAATCAGTCTTTTAACTAACTTAGCAAGAAAAAAAAATGAGACGAAAAAATTAATTGATTTCAAATTAAGACCGGAAATTGAATAAAATATTACTCACAAGTATTGACTCCCACCCCCAATATTTTATTCTTTAATGGTAGAAAAAATAAAAATTTTAGTTTCTTATTGCTTATCAAACTTTTGAATTTGGATCACTGAAAAAGTAAGTATCAATATTAAAGCACAATCAATGCCTTAAAAATATATCATATTTGGAAGTACATCGTATAGTTAAATGTTACTTAATAAAAAAAATTTTAACACATAAGATAATTATCCTTGCTTTCTTATCATATTTGTATCCTAGATTTTCATTTATAATATCATGGTATATTTATAATATCATAAAATAAGATTTACATTGCAAGAAATAAGAGTTTTGAGTTTTTTGTTAGTTTTTGTGATTATTGCATTTACAGTTATGCTTCATATTAATTTAGTAAATATCAATATTTTTGAATAATTTAATATATACTAGTTGATCTATTCGTCTAAACAATAAAAAATATTTCTTAATGCTTAAAATCTTTGATTATTTAATTCACTAACAAAAAGTTTTAAAAAATTTCCTGGAGATTGTTTGATAAACCACTTGATTATATATTTTTGTTGGTTAACTATATATTGAATAGGTAAACAATCCTTTTAGAATGTCTTTTTCTCTAATTTGATGCTTTCAATTTTGCTAGCGGATATTGATGTTAAAGAGAATGGTGATCTTAGTGATGGAGAGGAAGGGTGGCAAGTTATTGGGTCCAAACATAAAGGAATGGTTACTAGAAAAGTACGTATATATATGTTTTCAGCTGTTTATAGTTTGTTAAATTTTCTTATGATAAAAAGTATATATAAAAAAATTTTTAAAGGAAAATGTTTATTTATCCAAACTTTGAAAGTATATTTAGGTATTTATTTTATTCGGTTTAATTGATTCACAATTATACTAATCAGAATTATATTTTTATGGATTTTTATTATAATGCAATGAGGCAAATAATTTATATCATGTGTAAATACTTGTTATTATTAATAAATATTGTAAGACTAACATTTGATGTGAATTAGAAAAATGAAACTTACTAAGCAAAACTTTTTTAGTACCTCTTAAGTTGTTTTATAAATGTTTCTTCTAATCAATAATCCATTGATTGTGTGTAAATCATGATTGTGGGTGCAATCATATAGTTAGTTTCATTTTACAAGGATACTGTAAAAAAATTTTTAGAGCAGCTTGTTGTATTTATGTAAAGTATATACCTGAAGAGCTTTTGAGTATCCAGATGGCATGTATTCTTGTATTGACTAAAATTCTAATATTTATCACTTGTTTTTCGACAGAAGGTAGAAATAAACATATTTAAGTTTTTCATACCACATTCTAAAAATATTTTCCAATTTCATAATTTTTTTCCTTATAAAAGTATTTTTTTAGGTTTTAAAATTATCCAAATAAAATTTAATGTGAAACCTTATGCTTTTTTTTTTTTTTTTTTTTTTTGTAGTTACTTTAAATATAAATTGATTATGAGATAAAATTACTTGTATCATATTTGAAAACATTTGTAGCTTATCTAGATAGATTTAAAGTAAAAAAATTAGATTTCTTCAAATTTCATAACAATATTAAATAAAATAAATATTACAATAAAATATACTTTGTTAATATGTTGCCTTTTGCATCCATTAATTTAAATAATTAATGTGTGTGAATTAAATAATTATTTTTTAAAAAATTATTTCTGCGCTTATTTTTGTTTTTGCTTCATTTATCGTACTTTGAATTGAGATGCTTTAAAATATTTTTTCCTGCTATAATTTGGAAGGCACCAATTATATCCAAGGCTATAATTTGTTTAGGCACCAATTCTTATTTTCTAAATCTTTTAATTTGAAGTTAATGATTTTAGAAAATAAATTTTATTTCCTTTCTTAAATTTTATGTGTTTGTGTGCATGTTGCGATGAACTTAATCAAACATTTACATTTTTTAAAATGCTTATATTGCTGTGGTATTAAAGTATATATGTTCTTAACTTATAATGCAGAAAATGCATTTCATTTCCTGGGTTTTCTTAATTATTATTTTGGCAAGTGGTGATTGGAAACATTCTGTTCGCATCTTTCCCTTTTATATTAAGTGGATCATGATTAGATTTTGCTTAGATCCTTTGTTTGAAAATGTAATTCATTCACCTGCTTTCATGTGTTTAAAATATATTCATTCAACTTTTTTCTTTTGTTCAAAACCATTTTCTAGAGTTGACTTTAATTTATAAAGTATTTTAATGATTATATTTCTCATTCCATGAGTTTATTCAATTGTAGGAGATTTTTATATAAATTTCAAAAGATATGATTAAATTGTGATAATATAATTCAAAGTTTTGTACATTTAATTATAGATTTAAACAATCAAATATATGTTTGATGATACTTCATTTTATGATTATGTGAAAAACTGTTATTTTATTTCAAAAAACATATTTGAGATTATCACAAAACTTGTTTTAATGAATTAATGAGTGAACTTACAAATTTTTATTAGGTTATTGAGCATAAAACACCAATTTCTGATCTACTTGGTGGACAAATAAAGTCATTTCTAACTACTAGTGGCAGCAAAACTTCTGCATCTATACAACCATTTTTTACTTTGCAATTGGATATCCAGGTATATTTTTAATGCATATTTTTATGTAGTATTTTATAATTGATTACTTCAATGTAACTATATTAATGTATTATTTTCAGTCTGAACATGTCAATTCTGTTTCTGAAGCTCTAAAAGAGATGACATTGAAGGAACCAATACAGGGTTATACATGTGCCAAAACCAAACAAGTGGTAATTTGTCAATCAAATCTTACTGAACAAATTTTAAAAAAATATCCTCATTAATTTTGATAAAAACTTTTTTAAAGTTACTGTCATAAAACAATTTCTAAAAAGAACTTTGAATTCAAGTCAAAAAAGCAATAATTTACAAAATATATCACACATATTTCTAAATAAATTGAAAAATTAAAAGCAATTGTTACCATGAAAGATGTCTAAAATATTTTTTATTAATTCTGAAAATTAATATTTAAAGAACTGCTGACAATAAGTATGTTAGATTCTGAAGAATCATAAATTTTAATAGTTACATACAGGCTTCAGATGTATATTAGAAGAACTTGTTATTTTCTTTTTGACTGTATAATTGCTGCAAATATGTAAACACTCACAGAGAATGATCATTAATTTAGTTAAAATTTGTGTGATATCCTCGTGTGCATTACATCCATTGCTTCATTAATAAATCCCACATTTTTTGTGTTAGATATTATGAAGATGTCTAACACAAAAAAATGTGGTATCTGATTTTTTTTTTTTTTTTTTTTTAAATCATTCTGTAACACTTCTGTTAACCCTTTGGCTATATTTGAAGTGTGAGGCTTGTTATCTGCTTGATTCAATACAATTCAGTCTTCAAATAACTAAATACTTATAGGGTGATGTATAAATAGATTTATTGCTAATAAGCTATTTCATTCCAAAAAAATATTCAAATGAATTTTTTTTTTTTCTTTTTTTTATCATTATTATTTTTCCCCACCTAAAAACTAGAGAGCACTAATATTAAAATATTATATATTTTAAATCTATTACTTTAAAGCATTGTTTTCTGTTTCTAATTTTTAAAAATCTATGAATTGTTATATTTTTATATTTGTATGCATTATTAACTTTAATTTTTATTATTTAGGTTGAAGCATATAGTCACATTGCTCTGCAAAAGTTACCTCCAGTATTAATACTACATTTAAAAAGATTTGTATATAATAAAAATGGTGGTTGTAAGAAAGTATTGAAAAAAACTGATTATCCACTTGAGCTAGAATTAAGTAAAGGTAAGCTTTTGCATTTCATACTGTGCTATAATTTATTTCATTTGAATAAGTTTCATTGAAATTTTTTTCTTATCTTTTGTTTAGATTTGTTTTCATCAGACATAAAGAAAGTTCAACGAATCAAAATGTACAAACTTTTTGCTGGTATGTATTCGTTATACTTTTAATGCATACGTACTTATCTATAAATACATATTAATTATTAGGATTGCCGCCCAACCCGTCTAGTGGTTAGCGTACCTGACTACAGATGGGTTTGACCTGGGTTCGAATCCTGGCTCGGGCATGGATGTACTTTCTCTCTCTCTCTCTCTCTTTCTTGTCTTTGTCCTTTCTTTGTGTGTAAATGATTGCCTACCCTATAAACGGGTCCCTATGGCATGTGTATACTGAGGAAGTTGGACTCCAAACCAAATATGGTTCAGTTGGAAAAGTGGAGCAGCGCACCCCAAATTGCCAGCCTGGCTTGCACACGACAACAATTATTAGGATTTTGAATCAAAACAATTATAAATATTTCTAATTTAATTTTTGGAATCCAAGAAAAATTATATTGCTGAGTTTTAAAGTATAAATAATTGTAAAATCCTTATGCTTTTTGATTCAATAAAATTTCCTTGTGAAGAACACTTAAATAAATTTCATTCATTATTTTTTAACAACACTCTAATGATCTATTCTTAATTTAGGAAAATTTATGTTGCTTCTTTTCAACACTGAAAATAATTTAAAATTGAGTTTGCAGTACAACTTAAGTGTTGAAAATCTTATTTTAAAGAAATATTAATGATTTTTCTCCCTTATTACTGTTATTGTACAAATATTGACTAATTATAACTTCTCTATGTTACCTGATATTAAATTTTTTTACATTAGAAGACTGATTTACAAAATCAAACTCTTACTAGTTATGAGTAAACTTTTGGAATTTTTCCATCAATATTATAAAACAATATTATTAATCTTAAAATTAAGTTTTTGGTTGTATGAAAATATTTCATATTTTTATGTTACCTATTTTTAATTTAAATTGATTATAAAAAACTGAAATGTTGTGCTTTTTTTTTTTTTTTTTTTTTTTTTTTTTTTTTACATGTATTTGCCCATTAGAAATTTCAATTTGTGTTATTAAGTTTATTACTATTATTAAAACATATCATTCTTTCATCATTTCACATTTATAACAGCAATTCTTTCTTAAAATTGGGTAGAAACATTAAAACCTTTGCCATAATATTATAAAAATATTTGTATTTTCTTTGTCAAATTTAGTGTAATTCAATTTCATATTTATATGATAAATCTAAATAAACTCTTTTATGTGTGTCTTAAAAATATTTCTCAATTTTTTTTTATTACAAAAAAAAATTACCCTTGTGTAAAAACGTATATTTTGGCACAAATGAAAATACAAAAAGTTTCTATCAGAATAAAAATTACTGCAGTGTTTAAAAAACTTATTTATATCATGCAGTTCCTGCATATTCTGTAAAGCAGTTGGAGATTGCTGTTATTGCACTAATTTTGAGTTGTATGCAATCTTGAATGGATATGCAGGTGACACAATCCTTAGTTTGATTAGACAAGATCTGCTATTCACAGTATTAGTATTAATCGAAAGAAAATGTCTAAAGGCTAAATCATCATGTTCTGAGAAAATGGCTCTCCATTTTTAGGAGCAGTATAGACACTCAGATTTTCAAACCGTCTTGTGTTACTGGTACCCTGTCAGTATGATTCCAATGAAACCATCCCTGCCAAAATTAACTTCTGCAGGTGACTAATTTGTGGTTTCTAACCCACTTTAATAAACAAATGCATTGTAGTGTATTAGTTGCCACTCATGGTATAACTGTCTCCTTTGAAAGGGATATGAATCCATCTTCTTATTAAATAAAATGGAACACAGTGATTTCGTGGTCACAGAATATGAGTGTCTTACATTGGTATTCACAATGTAAGACCATCAAGGCGAAAAATTTTGTTCATCGAAATTCACTTTAATACATCCCAATGCTTGAATGTTACTATAATATAAACTTGTGAAATGATGTATCCTTACCTATAAGGAACTTTTCAAGCTGACAGAAATAGCATTCTTATCTGAGAAATATTTATATGGGCTGGAATGAAACTCCTGATATGTATGACATTGTCTCATGGATGAGTATTACTGAGATATCATTGACAATCACTTGCTTTTGTATGTTCATTTCTGACTGTCCACTATGAAGATTGCCTTTCAGCAAAACAATATGCTCTGTCATAATTCTATATATCATGAATTAGTGGGATGTGCATTTTTTCCCTGATTTGCTCATGCTTTTCTAGCATCCAGTTTCTAATCAGTCTCCATTGCCTTCCATCTAATCTTTATGAATTATAGAAATGTTAGTCTGGAGTTGTGGATTTGTATAGCTTCTCATAATTTTCAGTGTTTTGTGAAGTCCATGCAAAGATCAATCAAAAGCTAGCAAGTAGAAAATAAATTAAGAAACAGTTTCTCTTTTTCAATTGCTCTTGAGTGTATATTTCTCTAGTATTCTTTGGTATCCATGCATACATACAAAAGTCTATATGTATGTGATGCACGGTTAGAGATTTCCAAGCATCATCTCCCATTGTTTAAATTGAATTAAGGACTTCAGAAAAAGTCGTCAAATTAAGTGAAATCTTAGTAATGAATATGTGTCAATTTCTTTATTGATCTTTTTAAAAATATTAGTGGTTTATTCCATAAAAAAAAGTTATTTAGTAATTATTTTCATTGAAATTTTTCAATTAATATGATAAAACTTGAAATTTTACAAGTATTTCATTACAGATATTTGAAATTTTACAGGTATCATATTTATTTGCACATGTTTCATTAGTAATGGATGTTATAAAAATTCCAAAGACTTTCCCTCAACAATGATTCTTGTTTTATAGGAACCTGCATCAAGCCATATATTAGTTGCAAAACAATATGAAAAATTATCTTAATTAAATAAAGATGTATAAAATATTTACTTATTTTTTGGGCATTTGTTGTTACTAATGACACTTGGCAAAGCCAAGCTCATCTGTCAGGGATTGTGTGAAGAAAGTCAAAAAGAGTGTCTTCCGTTTTTTCCACCCCCCCCCCCTTCCTTTTCAAATCGAGCACTTCCATATAAAGGTGAAAGTACGACTTTGACTCATAAATGGCAGTCCTAAATGCATCTTCCAGTTTAGAGATTGAAGCCAAAGAGACCCATGGCCTAGCTCCAACCACCTCTAGAAGTATTAATTTGGATTGGGAACATTGAGGACATTATGACCTGACATATTTTACGTGCCCTAGTCGCCATTGGTGAATACAGCGTATCTTCAACGAAGTCAGGATTTGAACTCACTACTTTTTGGTAATGAGAACAATGGCCTAACAAACCAAGTGACACACCCTTTTTTTATTAGTGTATATTGCATGGTTTACAAACAAAAAAAAAAACAGTTTTATAACATAAGAATCTTTTTTATATTCTTATTGTGCAAATAATTCATTAATATAATGTATGTATCTTTTTAGATTTAAATAATAGATTATGGCATACATTTTTTAATTTCAAATATTGCATTTCTCCTTTCCTATTTTTTTTTTAACATGTTTTGATTTTTTTATGTTCTTAAAGTCTGTGTCTAACATAAAAAATGATCATTCTTTCAATCTTTTAGTGATGTATCATGATGGAGAAGAAGCTGTCAAAGGTCATTATATTTCAGATGTTTATAACTATGGAAGTCAGACTTGGATCCGATGTGATGACCGTCAAATCACTGCTGTCACTGAAGCCCAAGTTTTGTCTCATAGTCCACCCAGAGTTCCTTACTTGCTCTTTTATCAAGAGAGTTGAAAACATTGCACCAGGCAGCTTTTGGCTGAGAGACACTTTTAAGCAATCAACTTCTATTGTGATAATGCGCATGTGTGTGTTCCATGAATGTGTTCAGCAAATCAGAATGTGTTACATATTTGTAGACATGAAGTCACTGACGAAAATCCCTCTGAAGGGAGAACTATTTTTGAAATGAATTATATATATTAAAAATCTGCTGTCTGGATTATACAAATATTTTTAGGGTGAATGCGATGAATTTTTTTTTAATGAACTGTTGACGGTTTGGTACTTTCTTATTGTAAATAATTCATTTATGGCTTTGATTATTTTTTTATCAGATCAATTAAATTAACTGAATCACTTACACTTTAATTTTTTAATAGTATTTTCTTTCCTGTAATATACATGGAACATTTTGAATCAGCTATAAAGATTAGTACATGGGGAAATAAACAGAACAATATTTAGAATTATAGTTTAAAAAATTCCCTTTATTTTCTCATATGAATATTTGTTTTCAACTAAAATTCCATTTAATATTTTGTCATAAATGACTTAATGAACTAGTTCCAAAAATAGATGTTTCTCAGGAAAAATCTATTGTGATATAAAAATATGCTCCTTTTTATCAATTAATTTTGATTGTAAGTATAACTTGAATATAAAAGGTGCATATGATTATCTACATTTATAAATATTATGAGACAGTTTATCTTAAAAAAATGAATTGTTATTTAATCATATTAAGGATTGATATCATTATTTTTAATCTTGGTATTTGTGTGTAACTGTAATTGCTTCTTATTTGTGGTGTACTCTTATATACAGAATAATTTGTTTTTCAGCATCTGTAATGGTAGTTGGTTTAAACCAATTATTATGTAGTAACTGGAATAATTACTGTTTTTGAATTACATTTGAAATTGTGGTAAATATGTAATTTTTCCGATAGCTGTGTTATATTTTCATTCAAAAAAATAATTATGATATTTTGTTCCGTTTTCAAACTTTTTTAATAAAAAAATAAGTTATGTTAATTGTTTTTATTTATGTGTGTGCTGCTGTAAAACACGTCAATCAATTATTTGAGACCTGCTGTTGGAGTCATTTAAATATTCTGGAGCTAAAAACCATTATAATTATATAAAATTTCCATTTGCTCTATCTGCAATCTAATTGCACCATAAACTATTAAATCTGATAAATATAACTTTAATGTTTTGCATTAGGCTGACCACCTAACCTGGATATTATCTTCACATCTTAGATCGTGAAAACAGATTTAAACACTGTAGGCCTTGGCCCCCAAATAAGCTGTTGTGCCACTGAGTTCAGTTTTATAACTTTAAATTAAGAATATAAATCCTTTAGAAAATTCACTGCAAATCCAAAAAATTAAGTTTACTGAAATTTCTTTCTTAAGGAAAAGATTTGAGGACCTTAATCACTTCCTACAAAGATCTCTTATAAAGATGATAGTTTGAGGACATGTGACTTACATATAAAGAATTTTTTACTGGGGAAAAAAACTGGAATTCATATTTAATTTTTGATATGGTATTTTAGACTCACAAAGTACTGAATGTTCATGCATTATATGAAATAAAATTTAAAAATTCAATTTTATGATTATTTTCAAATAATTTTACTGAGAAAACTCAATATAACCAAAAACACTTCATGAATGAAAAATTAGAGTTAAAGCTTGATTGCAAAAACATATTTAATATAAAAAAAAACAATTAAGAGGTACATTATATGGTTATGTTTCATAAAAGTTCTTAATCTTTTACATTTTTTACTTCTTTTTCCCCCGTAAGATGTTTTCATATATCATTTTAGCTGCCTGAATTTCTTTCTGCCTGAAAAAGCTTTTTTTTTTTTTTTTTTTTTTTTTTTACAATTTATGTGATAAAGCATATATTATAAAGATATATATTATCTGGATAAATAAGGTTCTATAAATATTTGAAAATATCTATAATTTATTTGAAAAAATGTAACTGAATTAAAATATTCTAAATTTAAAAAAGTTATTGTAAATATACATTTTGATATATTTTACCTACTTTTTGTTAAATATAAAATTTAATAATACTCCATTCTTAATGCTACATCTCCTCCCTTCAAAAATGAGTAGCAAATAAAATATACAAAGAAAATTAAATTTCCCTAGTATCTATATGCTCCCACTCTTCCAACAAAAATTCAAAAGACCTGCGAAAATAAAATTTTGCTGGATTAAATTAAAAATCGTTTTTGTAAATTGCTTTACAAATTTTTACAGTATCAATTTCATATTTTCAATAGAGATATTTTTTGAAATAATTTGGCACACACCACATGATTTCCCTCCTAGTTTTCATTATAAACTTTATGTAAATAATTTAGGGCATCAATTTCATGCACCAATAAATCTACTTTTGAAAGTAATTCAGAGAATTTTTTTACTATGTTATTCATAATTTTCTTTTCTGCACCAAATTCTCCAAAACTACTATAATTTTAACTTCAATATATATAAGCATTATTCGTAGTTCACATTTGTTTCTACATACATTAAGCAATTTTTAAAAAAAAAACTTATTACACAAGATTTAAAAATAAAAAGTATTTCTAAGTTCCGAATATAGAATTGTTTGAAAACATTTATGTGATAATCGTGCGATTGATAATGGTTAAGAGGACACAGATTTAGCTTGCAATTCTCTGCTAATTAAGTGAATCGACTAAGGCATATTGTCCTGTTTTACACACCATGTATTGTATCACAATATTTTTGTGTATTTCAATTAGATGCATGTAAAAATTACAAAATTTAAAGAAAAGAAACAGAAAAATGTTATGGATGATTTCATGTGAAGATAAAGGATGAAAAACATCTTTAGATGTTATAAGCTGATAAGAAGGAAGCAAATTTCATCTATCTGAATTAAAAAAGTGGAGAATACACAATTCTATTGCTGATTGTGAAACAGTGAACACTTACCAAAAAAAAAGCTGGAAAGGATTGTAAAAAATTTCGTATTTTTTCACTTAGTTAGAATTATCTTAATGTATGTTATTAAATACTAAAGCTTACTTAATGGTCTTAAAATCAGAAATAGTAAATTTAAATTTTTGTTAATCACCAATTACGTTTAATTGGGAAAATATCAGGGAAAAAGTATTCATTTGCATATATGCTTTGTTTAATCTGATGCCAATCGAATAGGTAGCAGATGAATGCATAGTATTCCAGCCCACTATTTAATATTTCCTATTTCAAGTGTGCTTGCTTTGACACCATGTAGTTGACAGAAAAAACAATTGTAAGGTATTTTAATATATTTCGCGTAAATTGCCTTTCTAGAGGACTTCAATTGATTTCAAATATCCCTCAACCAAAAGTCGACTACAATGAGGTCGGATGATCGTTGAGGCCTTGCATCCTTGGATGATCACTGTCTTTACCAAATGTACTCAACAGGATTCATTTTACTGTATTGGCATATGTAGCGAGGCGCCATCCTGCATAAAATTTAATACTGATAACATTTCCTTGAATCAATACGGGCACGGCTTTGTGACTCAAAAGAGTGAGATAACACTCAGCGGTTAATTTGTATGATATTGGCAGGGCTCGGAGTTGTCCTGAAATTCCTGATTTTTTAAAAAACGTCCTGAAATGTCCTTATTTTTCAAAATAAATCCTGGAATTCCTTAATTTTTTATTACATTCCTTTGAAAGTTTAATTTCAATTAATAATTTTATATTTTTCAGTTGTAAATTTTTCTTTCAGTGGAATATATTTTTTCTTTCAACTGCTTTCTATGCAAAAAGAAAGAGAAAAATTTCCCCCTTTTTTGTTCTCTTTCAAACCGGAAATAGGGTTGCCATACATTCGTCTGCGCCTCGTTTTCAGCCATTGCTCACGCATGTCTGAAGTCAAAAAAATTTAGGTTTGGGTTTACCATTAAATTCTATTTGGTGCCTTTACAGACAAAGATTCTGATTTTAGTAGTGCACAACTATTTACAATGATATCGAAATTGTGAGAATTATTGGCCTACGTTTATGCGCATGCTTGAAATGCTTATCGCGCTATTTTGAAAGATTTTGATGAGTGTTTTGAAAAATTTTTATTAGCAAGCTCAGAATTTTCTTTTTTGAAAACAATTTTTTTTAAAAAATGCCAAGGATAACGAAATTTTCCGACAAATGGTTGGAACTGGAAGATGGGAATAAATGCCTAATCAAGACATGTTGACGATGTTCATTCTGTGGAGAGCTTCGTATGCAAAAGCAGATTCAGTGTTTCAAATATGGGTTTTAGACAAGTGCTTGCGCATGCAGATGGATTAAAACACAAAAAAGCTGTGAACTGTTACAAGAATCAAACACTATTTACTATCAAGTCATCAACTTCATCTGAATCCTCGACATCGACTGTAGTAGTGAATAACAAATCATGGCTCCCCAAAACGACATCAGAGAAAACCATTAAAGCTGAAACCATTTTAGTTTTAGTGGCAATAAAAAATAATTATTCTTTTTCATCTTTGAATGATTTAGCTAACATTTACGGAGAAATTTTTGATGATTCCTCCATAGCAAAAAATCTCAAATTATCTGACAAAAAAGTAAGGTATATGATTCATTTTGAATTAGGTCCATATTTCAAAACTCTTTAGTTTCGGGATATCGGCACTTCATATTTTGTTTTACTTTTCGATGAAACTACTACAAAACAAATAAAGAAACAGTTGGATATTTACATCTCATATTGGTCTGATAAACAAGGTAAAAATGTCATTTGTTACCTCGAATCACATTTTTTAGGGCATGCTGAAGCCAATAAAATTGTAAAAATTTTATTAAGTTTTATTCAAAATAATGGTTTGAATTTAGAAAAATTAATGCAGTTGTCAATGGATGGACCAAGAGTTAATTTAGCTGTTTTAAAGCAAATAAATAGTGAACTGAGTAAGCAAAGTTTACCAGTACTAATTGATTTGGGTACATGTTGCTTACACATAATCCATGGAGCACTGCGTAAGGGTATTGATAAAATTGATTGTAATATTGATGGATTTGCTATAGATATTCATCAATTTTTCAAGCTTTCTCCTGCAAGAAGGGAAGATTATCATTCCTTACAGTTAGAAATACTGGAAGAAACTTTAGCTAGACATAGTTTCCTTCGTCATGTTGAGAGCCGTTGGTTAACTTTGGGCTCAGTTTGTGAGAGAATTGTTGAGCAATATGATGTTCTAAAGGAATATTTCATTGTTAAAATACCTAAAGAGTCGAAATCTCCTCTTTCTGATAGACATCTTCGGATTATAAAACATTTGAAAGACCCTAAGACTCTGGCTTATCTGCACTTTGTTTCATTTTTTTGTAAAACTTTTGAACCTTATTTACTTCTAATGCAAAAAGTCGAACCTTTAGTACATGTGATGTACAGTAAGTTAAATGAACTTGTTCGCAGTATTATGTTTAAATTTTTAAACCCAGAAGAAATCTGTGAAAAAAATGGAGTAAAGTTGCTACAAATTAATGTTGATTCAGGAAAAAATTAGTTAAATTTAAACAAGATTGAAGTAGGTCATGGTGCAAAAGTAATGCTGGAAGAACTTACTGATAAAAAAACATTTCTACAAAGTATTAGAAGCTGCTACATAGCAACTTCAAAGCATTTGCTTCAAAACCTTCCTATAACAAATCCTTTACTCAAAGATCTCCAGTGTTTGTCTCCTTATAATAGAAAAAAGGAAGAGTCTAGGAGTTCATGTTGCAGATTAATTAAACATATTCCTCATGTGAATAAAACTTCTTCAGATTTTGATAAGATGAATGAAGAGTGGATTCTTTACATGTGTGAAGATGTGACTTTGATTGTGAATGATTATGACAATGATCAAAATATCTGTAAATATTGGAATGCTGTTCTGTTTTCAATATAAAAGATGCTGGTGATTATATAAAATATCCTACTCTTTCTAGAGTGGTTAAAGCATGTTTGTCGTTATTGAATGTAAATTCCCAACCAGAAAGAGGGTTTTCAACTAACAATTATGTTGTGACATAGGAGAGAGCTTCTTTATCGGAATTAACCGTTCAAAGTTTACGGATTTGTCATGATGTTATTCGAATGCATGGCAATTCTGTTTCCTCCATTCCCTATACCAAAGAAATGATGCATTATATTCAGAAATCTCATGCAGAATATGCATCATATATGGAAAAATCAAAAGATGTAACAGAATTAGAGAAGAAAAGAAAGGACGAGGAAGATGTAGAAGCTACTAGTGAAAAAAAGTTGAAACAATCGCACCTATTAGAAAAAATTAATGAACTTGAGGAAGAAAAGAAAAATTTGCTTGATAATCAGTGTGTAGCTCAAAAACTTTTGGATGATGCAACTAAAAAAATAGCATGTGCTATCAGTGATGATAATATGAGTGATGTGAAAGTTGGACAAATGATGTTGTCTGTTGCTAATGCAGAGATTGAATCTGGGAATGATAAATTAAAAAAGTGCAGTATTAAGTTATTGGAATTAAATGCTAATGCATCCAGTTCAAAATGAACATTATTCAATTATACATAAATTAACTGTTAATTTAAAGCATTTATCATGTAACTTATTAATTTTCAGAAAATGTTCAGTATAATAAGTTTAAATTTCTGTATTATTTTTCATATTGTTGTATTAAAAATTAAAAAACTCAGAATTTATTAAATAGTTTATTCCTTTCTAAAATGTGTTTTATGCATAAAACAGAAATTAATATGTAAAAGTGTGAGAATCGAAAGCACTTAGACACAACATCCGGCCACACCTTCCTCCCCTCCTCTTCGAGACCAAAAGAAAAGGTTAGCGGAATGATTACAGAGAGGGGTATGAAACAGAGTGTACAGGTCTCTGGAACTTGCAACTTCTGTTTTGGCTGTCCTTAGCCATCGGGGATCGTTATGATTTGGAGACGTCAGTCTCATAATAATCTATTTGTTTAGGCTTCTTAAGCCATCTTATATAAGGGATATATTATTGGAGACACCAGTCTCATTATTTACGAATAGTTAATTGTTTGGGCTACTTTAGCTAGCTTCATTAGTTAATTATGTGTGTAAGAGACGCCAGTCTCAAAAATATATCTATCGGCTTCTCAAGCCATGTGATAGATTTCAAATGCTTGTTTTGTGTTGTGATGCTCTAGAAAAATAAATTAAAATTAGCATCTGTAATTTTCTTCGCAATTATTTCACCCGAACCTATGCACTCTGAATTACCATTATCGGATTACCAATTCAAAATAGAACGTTGGGAACTTTACTAAAAGTAACATTGGTTTTCTTTAATTATTGAAATATGTCCTGAAAAATGTCCTGATATTTCTTGAAAATAGTGTCCTGAAAAAAAAAATTCTGTACTCCGACCCCTGTATTGGACAATTCTTCAGAGAAGAATGGGCCGACTATGAAATATAAGATGAAACCACACCACATAGTCAACAGTCATGTCGCTGTGTACTTATGAGGATTCGACGTCTCCCATATGCGAGTGTTCTGGATGTTACATCCCCGTGCAAAGTGAAGTGCGCCTCATCCATTCAAAAAACATTGAATAACCACTGAGGGTCTATTTAAATTCTTGCCATGGCCAGCTCTGCAAATGATTCCCTCATAGTTGTCTCCCGGTTGTAAATCATGCAGTGACTGCCATTTGTAGCGATAGAGATGAAATATCTGGTGGAGGATACATAGAATAGATGATTGGGGAAAATCCAATATCCTTCCAGCTTTGGAAGCAGTGCTACATACAGTGGGCGATTCCGTTGATATGTCATTCATTACAATTACCACCTTCCACTTCGTGACTGATCATCCAAAGAGCCAGTTTCTTAGAACCGTTTGACAATTTTCAGTATTCCAGATCATGATATGGGGTCATTTTTCGTATTCAACCCTTTCGTCATGCGTCTGACTCTTCGTTTAAATAGAATACCTTGACCAACAATGATCGATCAGGCAATGATAACTTTCTGGAAACAAAGAAGCAATCCTCGTGTATCACTGTCTTTTATTTCGAGATTAATTTGCATAATTCTTCTGAATCTTTCGTATGTTAGCTCCTTCTACAGGTAACATTTTTTATTAAAAAATTTTTGCTGCTAAAAGAATCCGACTTCTTTCTGAGCCCTTTCTGTAAAAGAAGGCAAATTTTAAATTCAGAATCAATAAACTAAAAATATTATAGCTAAACTTTTAAAATAATACAAATATTAGAATAACAGAAGAATTTTTTTTATTATTTCATAATTAAATCTCTGATTTTTAAAAGAATAAAGAGAATTTGCTGATATAAAATCTGACATATTCTATACTTAGTTCATATCAAAAAATTATAGCTGCTGACATAGTTTCCTGATAGATCAAAAAAATTGTATCTGTATTGTTATCAAAAAAATTGTATCTGCAGGTATAGTTTTTCAATACAGCAGAAATTTAATTTAATTAGCATTTCATTGTTTCAGAATTTTTTATTTTTATTTTTTTTTTTTTCAAAATAAGATTTTTTTGTTATTGATGTTTGCTTAAAAGTGTAACCTAATTTTTTTTTTTTTTTTTTTTTTTTTTTTTTTTTTTTTTTTTTTT
>JAPDSC010126261.1:21996-36902 GCA_026290005.1 Latrodectus geometricus
TTTTTTTTTTTTTTTTTTTTTTTTTTTTTTTTTTTTTTTGTTTTGCAAAATTTGATTTAATAAATATATTTAATCTTGTTTCGTTCTTCGGAAAAAATATAATATATAATACATTTTGAAATAAATATGCTTTTATAAATAGGTGTGACGTCGGAAATGCTACTCGCCTCCGTGATTGGTTGATAGGTGCGCCCATCGGGTAACGCTAAATGAGTAGCGGTTTCGGGGCTTGTTATGGCGTAGGGTTAGTCACCTAGTTGGGACAAAAAATTATATTTAAGTAAAATTTATTATTGTTCTTTAAGCAGTTTCATGAAGATTTCAAGTTTTAAGAAGTTAGAGGTACCCACTAGATATTGGTGATTTCAGTTATCTACTAAACAAAACAATTTTTTTAAAATTATAATCATGGAGTACGTGTAAAGCCCCAATTACATTAGAGTTGCCGATATTTAAATTTGGGCAACTTCCATAGACTTAACATTACGTGACGTCACAGCATTATACAACAATATATTTATTCGTGCCTATATAAATATAACATCTGTTCATATAATTATATTTGTGTGAGAGAAATGCAAAAGTTTTTAAGAAATAACTCGTCTCTTTATCAGCAATTAATATTTCTTCAAATGACATGAAATGTGTAAATAATAAATACTTTGAATGGTAAATTATTAATTTAGATGAGATTTCGTCTAAATTAATAATTATCTTTCCTTGTTTGTAAAAAATTTAGCTTCAGGTACTAAATTTATAGTAACATAAAGTTAACAATTTATGAGCTAGATACATTAACCTGAAACAAATTTTTGCATATTTTGAAAATGCTTTTAAAATACACTTTTAGTATTTTATTTACGTTCTACTAATATAATGATAGTATTTAGTTTATGTTTTTAATCCTTACCTAGATATTTTATAGTATTTACAAATTAACCCAGATATATAGTACTGTTTACCAACCAAATATTTTCTAAATATATTACCACTTTTAATGAAACTGAATTTTTTTTCTTGTCAAGCAGTCATACTATAATTTCGGTCTAATTATCTTTGTATATATATATATACATAAGTATTAGAAATATCACAATTCAAATATTTGGAATAATAATGCCTTTTTATGCAATATATTATTTAGGTTTTAAAATAATAAAAATAGTGAGCTTTTTATAAAGTTTTTCAGATGTTTTTATTCTTATTTCCATAGGTTTAAACTATTTTATATATAGTTATTATTATATCAATATAAATAAAATATATTTTTCTATCAATAGCAGAGAGTTTTTATATTTAATAATTGATTGTCTAGTACTTAATCAACTGTGCTAACCAGGGGTTAATAAAGTTGGTGTTTAATGCACTTTAATCAACTGTATCAATTACTAAGAACTTTAATTATTTTATGATTTGAAAAAGCGGATTTTTTCAGCCGTTAGCACTTATTAGTTCAAAAGAGTATGTTCTTAATTTTTTTGAATTTATGATGCTTTTTTTCCTCTTGAACTATAATCATTTTTTATTCAATCTCTTTCTTGTATTATATTTTAGTCTCTGTTTTATAGAATCTTGAAATATGGATTAAAATTCAGGTTATAGTTCTGTTGATTAATAGACATTGCTTTTTAGATCGCATCTAAACATTTTATGCGTGTTTTAAAATTTCATCTCATATTAAACTCTAAGCGACTACCCATAAAATTTAGCGTTAATGTAAGCGAAGCATTTGGAATTACAATTATTATTCCGAAATTATCTAAAAATTCTTATTATTATTTATGATAAATGATAAAAGATTCATTATGAATTCTCGTTCTTATTTAAATGTAATTTTATATAATTGAAATTTCAATAATCAAGCTCCAAGATTATTGAAGAAAATCCTCAAGATCAATATAAAAAATATTTTCAAAACAATGGAAATTTTATTCGTTTATACTTTATTGTTAGTTTCGTAACAATGCATTTCATTCCATTCCTAACTCTAATATTATCAATCAGAAACTTTAAGCTTTGTAATATTATCTCTACAATATTTTCAAATGTTTATCACAATGGCCAATAAAAATTTAAAATTCTATTGAAATTTCCTGTTTGAATATGCAGAACTGAAATGATTATTTAAAGGGGTAATGTGTAACGATTACAATGATGTTTTAGAGAAGTAAGATGCAGGAGATAAGTAAATTGATTGGAATAACCATAATCATCGGGCTTTCATTTATGTTAGACTCAAATTTATTGGCATTTTTAACAGGTGCTTATATTTCAATATCTATCGTCCTCTATTTAAAGTTGCTATTCAGATCAAATCAATTGAAAACTTTGGAAATCACCCGTCATGCTATTACAAATGGAAATATTAATAGTTATCGACAACCATACAAAAAAGAAGATACTGCTGAATTTGCTTGCCAAACCGAAATAGTGGTTTCTAAAAATCGCTCTGTAAGTAAAACTACTAATAAAAATTTTTCAGCTTTAAATTCTACAATTCCAGCATGGAAAGTTATAGGTGTAAAGGAAGTCAAAAGTATTGATGCTAACTCCACCATTTTCAATATTAAATTGGGAAAAATTGTGGACGACTCCCCTTGCTGTGTTGAACCAATTGTAGATGGCAAAATGGATAAATTTACTAACAATTCATCTGTTGATGCCTCACTGAAACATTTCAGCGAAGATGTTGATACAATTTCAAAAATCAAAGACTTCTCAACAATTTCAAACCGTTCCGATTCAATAATTAAAGTTGGTGATAAAATTAATGATAGCTGTGGGAAAATGTGTGCTGGGGACTTCACTTGTCATACAGCCAATGATAAATCAACAGATGATTTTATTTCGAAGAATTCTTCGCCAAAATCAGAATTATTAGAAAAAGATCACAATGATTATAGGTACACTAGAAAGTGGCACAAAAAGGATGGTGATTCAACAGCTTTATACTCTCCAAAAATATTCACCAATGTAGCACAAAATAGACACATTAAAGTGAAAAATTTTGAAAAGATGGGTGGCAGTATAAAAAGCAAATGCTCATATAGAAATCTACCTCATGAAAATAAAAAGTACATTTCAAAGAACATTGATTCTCGTCTAGAATCAAGAAAAAAGCAGGATATTATGAAAAGGATTCGGAAATCCTTAAAAAAACTTATTTGAGTATAAAAAATTTCTTTATGTTTTACTACAGCTGTTAGTTATTAATTTGTAAAAATACTTCCCGCTAGCTTTTTCACGAGTTTCTTGGAAATTAATTAAAAACAATTTAAACTTATAGAACCAAATTGTTGTATACTTAGCTCAGAATAAAAAATTATTGGAATTTGATGGTTTAAATTCTTTTTTACTAGTTTAAGACAAATAAAATCAAAACTATTTCTTTTAATATTCCTAACTCTTAAGAGGTAGTTTTTGTAAAACAAACTTTTTTTGTCTAAAACTCATAATTTAAAAATAGTTTTCCTAATTTAAGTCACAGTACTTCAATTTACTTAATTTTCATTTCTTTTACTTAATTCAATTGTAATTAGTTATTAGGATCAAAGAAATAAAAATGGAATATTTTCTGTTCTCTTATAATTTTAATGGGATGTTCACGAAATGTTTATTCACATTTTTCAGTATGTTATTCCTCGAATATAAAATAGTCAAATATAATATTAAATATCTGTGCATTCATACATCTGTTATGTAGTTTGAGTGCATGCACTCATTTTATAGCAAAAATCCTGCTTACATAACAAATGTAATACATACATACATTTATATATATATATATATATATATATATATATATGTATATATTAACATAATGTGCTTTCACACTCAAATAGCTTAAAATGTGAGTCACATTTTTAATATCGTTGAAAATTACAGAATTAAGTACTTTATTTTTGATATTCGCAAAATATATAAAGATTTGTGATAAATAGAATATTTCAATATTTTTAGTTTTCAGTGTTAATCATTAGTAGTAATTAATATACTCAAATACTTTATCAATTAGCTGAAATTAAGAATAGGAATTAATTTTATTAGCTCACTTTACTCAGATCATTTTAATAACTCACTTCATTTCATGAATTTATTAATCTTTAAAATCTCTAAGGAAAATATTTCTCTTTTATATTACGCATGAATAAAAGTAAATTTTTATCATTTAAAAAGGTAAAAAGTTCATTTTAATATAGTTATTTTTTATTCTGTTAGCATCATGAATAAATACGAACATTCATTGCGAAATTTCATGAATATAAGCACAGTATCATCCACCATCAGAAACTTGGAAATTTATTTGAAAAGAATTTGAAGTCTTTTGATCGTTTTTGAAGCTTTACAATTTTATTTTTACAAGGTGAAAATTATAATATGTGATACTTTCATTTTATTCATTTTCATATATACCATATCTCCTAAAATATTGTTACAAATTAACAAATAATATTGTATTTGTCATAAAATACCTCAGACAGATCGGAAATACTCACATTTTGGGCAAAAATTGCGGTATTGTACGTTAAAAGCGGTTTTTCTACTAATTTGGTGACTTGGTGATGTTTTGGCAAGAAACTTGGTGAAACATCCATCACCTATGCTCTAGGACCAATATTTAGCGAGATAGCCTAGAAGCTTCCAGAACCTTGACGAAATTGGTAGATTTCTCCACCAAGTCAGGTATAAATACCGCAGCCCGACATAGTGAGTTAGTAATGATTTTACAACTACAGATGGAAAAGTTAAAGCAGCTCCGCTGCTAATGCTTTGGACTTTCAACCAGATAAGATAAGACAAGATAAGATAAGTGAGTTAGTTGAGTTTTCAGTTTTGTGAAGATGATTAGTCGTGATTGCTAGAGAAGCTGTCTGAGGTATTTGAGACCTTTGAACTGTTTCTTGTCGTATCTGAAGAATTGTGCTGTGTTAATTGTTATTGTTACAGCTAGAATTGTTTTTACGAATAAAAGTCTTGTGTTAATTAGCTGGTTGTTTTATTCAACTCTCAGTCGACACGAAACCCGAAGGTCGGTACAATATTTTGTGAATATATGTTGTATGATCAGTATAGTTAACCCCAAAAGTAATCTTCAGAATATTTTTCCAATCTGATGCCACAGACTTTAACCAAAAGGTATTTTTTTAATGGTCAAATATCATAGAATCAATATGCTACAGATGCCTATCTGACATGTAATGTACATTTTAATAACTTATTAATTACAAACAATAAAAAATGTAATGATTCGATAAAGAGAAAAGTTAAAAATAAATTTATTATTTTTTTAACTTTAAGATTTCTTATTTCCTTAAAAAGAATTCTAAATCTAATTAAAAATTCATTAACTATCAGCATTAAATCCAATTATTTCAGAAAGGCTTTAAAATTTCTTTTTTTAATATTTGAAAAAATTATACAAATATCATGAACAATATTTGGTTATTGGAATACTTATTGAATTTTTATTTCAATCCAATAATCAATATAAAATTATTTGAAATATTTTAATGAAGGACTAGCAATATAAAAAAATAATCTTATAGAACATCTAAACTTTGTCTCCCAATGTATTTTGATTGACTCTTTTTTTAATACATAAAGATTTGGGAAAATCTGTTACAAATGTATAAAATAAATTTGAAATTATGATAGAAATCATATTTTTCAACTTCTGTAATTACTTCGAATGATCAATTTATAATAAAGAAGACAATTCGGCTTTTTTTGTACAAAAACTTGTTGTGGTAGTTATTAATCCTCAAGAGTCTGACAAGATCCATATATTTGTTGATTCTGAGGAAGTTCAGCACAAGAAGGGGTGCGTGTAGAGGTCTTTTTGAGAGAGACGCAAAGAATACAAAATGTGCTTGGGGAAAGCCTGTTGATGGTGGCACTTGGTGCAAATGTTGAAAACTTTCTCGTTCCCTCGAAATGAGAGGCTTTTGATATGACTACCAGCAAGTGTGGTGAATGCAATCGAGGAGCCTCTAACACTCTTGATGGTTTTAAGCTGTTCGTGGCAAAAAAATTTCTGAACTTAATGCCATAGAAATTTTTGACAATATTTAATTATTATTATTGTAGGGATATCTTTAGCAGTCTTTTGACAAGTATTTCATAGTTTCCATATTATTATTTTAGTTTGACTGTCAGGCAAAACAATGAGGACAACATTATTTTCAATAATTCCAAGGCATATTTTTTCATTTTTTCCCAAGAAATGGTTTCATGAAGATCTTGGATAATTAAAAACAGATATTTTGCACTTTTATTTCAGCATTACACCCCAAACTCTTAAATTGCTTTATTCCCATTATCAAAAGTCAATGGTATCTCTTCGAGGTAGAATACTTTAAATGCCGACGATGGTAAAATTTTCAAAATTTACATCGCTTAGCGAAAGCTTTGAAAAACGAAACACTTTGATGTAAAATTCAATTTTTACATTTTATAGTTTGTTCACAGAATAATAAAATTAATATAAGTAAACAAACATATTTGCTTGAATTATAGATTAATTAGTTGCAAAAGAAAAGTAGAAAAAGTTTTATAACTATACAGGGGAACCGGAAAGGAAGTTATGGAAATAAAAATTTTTTCATATAAAAACTGAGAGAATTTTTTAAAGTAAATATTATATCAATATTCTTTTTGCCAACAATCCGAATAAATTGTCGATCCTTCCTCTACATAGTGTACAATCATTGATATTAGTGAGTTTGCTTTTCGATTCGAAATTTGAACATGAAAACACTCCCAGCATAACCCGCCGAATATCCATTTTGAGGAAGAACTCTGTCAGAGTTGTTTTTCGGAGCATGAACAAGCTCTTGTCAATTTCAACTTTTTTTTCAGCACCACAAATGTGTCCTTTTAGTTATTGAATTTTGACAAATGTTTGGTTGTTTATCGCCCTACTTGATAGATGTTAATTTCAATGCCCAGCATTACATGAAACGCAGTTCTTTTTATAACGGTATTCTGTATAATCACTAAATCAAGTGTCGGATTGAAGGCTCGTCGACAACTTTTCACATTGCACCCCCAAATATTTTCCTTGGTCTATATGGTTGTTCAATCAAAATCAAAATACAATCAATACTTTAATAAAATATTCCTACTTTTATAATTCATCAATTTACTTTTCTTAAAATAGCAATAATTTATGTCAAATAGTTTTAATTATTTGATTTGTTGTTTATTTATATTTTTCATTTATCTCACTTTATAAAACAAATTTAAAGTCATTATTTAATTTCAAATGATTATAATAATATTAAACATAGGATTAAAATAAATGTTTAAAGATTTATTCATAGGATGACAAATGTTTATTTTATTCATTAGAAATTAGCAAAATGTTTTACTTTAACTCTCCACCAATGGTAAAATTAATTGTAATATTATCAATATTCATTCTTGCAGAAATAGATATTCCTTGTTTTTACATTCTTTTTCTTTACATATGCATTTTGACAGTTGTAGAACAGATTTTGCAGTCTAGATTTGAACCAATATTTAAAATTTGTTTATATCCTTAATCTGATCAAAAAGTTTCTATTATATGTAAATTTTAAATTAACTAGTCAAAATATTTCTGCAAGCCAGAATTAGTAATTTAACTATTATTGTTTATGACTAATAAAAACTAACATAACTATTTGATTTATATCTTTAGATATTATAACACTGAAAATTTTTTAACAATGAAAATTATTTTTTAATAAATTATATATCTTTGTCTAATTTTATATAAAAATTATTGTGTTAAAGAAAATACTTATTTGATGAAATACATACTTAGGAAGAAATTTAAAATAATATAAATTATTAAAAAAAAAACTGTATTATGCATAAATATTTATTTACCTTCAGCTACTTAACAAAAAATTTATTGCAGAGGCGAAACGAGTATATCTGGCTCAAGGGCAAAATTCCTATTTTGGAGCACCCTGCCCCGAAAAAAAGCAGTAATATAATATGCAGAAAAAATTCATAATAAAAAAGAGTATAATATAAATAACAGAATAACCTTCTTTAAAATATAGATGATATTTAAAGAATCAGTTTATACTTTTTAATTTAAGAAAATGTACTTAAAATTCAAAATTGAAACTGGGTATTTGGAAGTGTGTCAGTAGAACAATCAGACTTGCTGTACTTCAGAATTAGTCAAAAAGATTATTTATTTTACATATTAATATAATTGTTTTAGAAAATACCATTTTTAAGCAATATAAGATTGTTAAAAACACATTTACTTATATTAAAGATATAAGTAAACATACTTGTTAATGACAAAAATAATCTGATATATTAATTATATTACATATATCTTTCTTGCCTTTGATGAAGCAAATTGATCAATTACTTCATCAATCTAGATTCAAATTTTTCTAGTTCTACACTTAAAAATGATAAGTCATTTAGGCAATCTTATCTCGTGATTGAACTTAAATATGCCATAAATAATTTTAATTAACTATATGAAAGTTCACAACTAGCAATTAATATTCAAATAGTAAGGATAATTTGAAGTGTGATTCTCATATTTAGAAAAACGTCTTCACTGTATGATATTAAGAAGGTAACTAGCTTTAATATTGCTTAATACATTTAATTTCATTAAATAAAATCTATCTACTTATATATATATTTTTTATAAAATCAGAAATATTTTCACACAAGCAATATAAACTAACAATATTTTTAATTTTTCCAAAAGTGATAAACATTATTTTTTCAAACCAGGAATAACAAATTAAACTATTGGTCCCAGTCAAATTAGACTACATAAGTAAAATATAACTTTTGATAGACAAACAAACCAAACCAGAAATTACAAGTATTCATATAAATTTTGATATTCATACCTCATAATTATACTTTTGAGAAGTTTTCTCACAATTGGTTTTCTTTTTTTACTAATGAAAAATTTCTACTTATCTTTCAAATGTTTAATTTTAAATGATATTTCTTATGATTTTGAAAATAATTTCTAATGGTTTTGAAATATATTTTTTTTATTAAAGTTAGAACTTATTTTTGTTCCGAGTTACTTAGGCAATTTTTTACATTATGGTAGCCAAACTAGCAGTTAAATAGTTAGTGCTTTTGAATTTGTTTCAGCAATTCTTGTGTTGGAATTCCACCTTAGAATTGACTGTGTGTAGTCTAAGCAGAGACTAAGATACTTTGAGTTATCCTAGTCTGTGAGTTTAAGTTTAAAGTGGTTCAGAATCCACTTTAAACTTAGGCTTAATTCCCTCTTGTGTGCAAAAGATGACCGTTGAGCAACCAACATTTATACCAGGGGTGACCAAGACGTCAACCGTGGTCTACTGGTAGACCGCGAAGACATTTTAGGTAGTCCACGCGACCATCCCGATAATAAACTCGGATATTAACAATTTAATTTATGACATAGAATCAATGAATTATTTAAAATAAAAGTTTACTACAGTCTACGCTTTAAAACCCAAAACAAACTGTTCAAAGTTTACGATTGAAGGCTTACGATTTAAAACCTAAAACGAACATGATAAGCGCGATTAAAACGTTGAAAAAAAAAAAACTATAGAAAGGCATGCATCTCAATTAAGAAAATATGAATTGAGAAACTTCAAAAACACTGAGGAAGAGTGCATCCATAATCCAAACCGAGACTTCGAAGATTTTGCTTAATACTTACTTGTTTTGTTTGAAAAAATTGAATTGACTGACCTAATTAGGTTGAAAGAAATACTCAATTTTATGATATATCCATTTAATGAAAATATCAACATTGATGGAGTATCTGAAAAAATAGGACATTTAATCGATATTACATTAGTCACGGTCGAGGAAGAAATTAAATTAAGAAGCGATATATTTCTTAAATCCAGAGCATATTAAGCTTTTTGGAAATTAATTTCAGAGGAAACGTTTTCAAATATTTACAAATTGATTTTATATTTTAAATCATACTTTGGATTGAGGTATCTTTGCGAATCTGCTTTTTCAACCATGAACAAAAAAGAAATATTGGTATTATTTAACAGATGAATATTTAATTTCGTGTTTATGCATTGCAATAAGCTCGTACCAGCCACAATATGATAAACTTGCCCCAGATATACAGTGCCAAATTTCAACTAAACGAGGTGAATAGGATGGTCAGTTTTTGATACATGAATACTTTGATTATTTTCGTCAATAAATTTTTATTTTGTAAATATTAATATTAAGTTTTTTTTAGAAAAATTACATAATTTACCATATTTTCTTGTTACCGAAAATAAATAAGTACGTTAATTTAGCTCTGCCATTGGTAGACCGTCTTCGATTTTTTAAATGTCGAGTAAACCCCGGATCCCAAAAGTTTGGCCACCCCTGATTTATACAATGGTGACTTTTATGCCAATAAATTTATAACATTCAATTTTTTAATGTAATAGAATAATGATTATATGTCTGAACTTATTATGTTGCTCTAGAATGATTTCTTTCAAGTTAAAATTTGCTTATATTTTATTTATTGAAATAACTATTTGAAAATAATTATCAAAAACATTTTATGAGAATGGAAACATAAAAAAAGAAAAAAAAAATTTAACACAGTCTTATTTTAACTTAAAAAAAAAAAAAAAAAAAAACTTTTCAATATAAAGTGTTCAATATTACATCCTAAAACAATATTATAAGATCATTTGTTATTTTTAAAATTTCTTTTTATATTTAAAATGTGATTTAGATATTGGTAACTTAAATTTTTTTTTTTTATTAAACTAAAGTTGTGCTTAGAACTTGAATTTCAAGTGATGGACAAAAAAATTGCGTAAAAAGTTTTGTTATATATATATATATATATATTCACATTAACATTAAATTAATATTCTATTATTATGAAGCAATGTGGTGAAATCAAAACGAATCTGAATTACAAACATTAAGAAATTTAAAATAAATTAAACATTAAGAAAACCTTTCGTTGAAATTTTACTCAGCATTCTACAATTAATGAGGTTATTGACGGTATTACATATTTCTGTTCATCTGAAAATCAATATTTCTCAATTCTGAGAGTTAAGCACTTTGGTAGAACATACAGTGACTTGGAAAATAAGCTGATACTAAATAATTTATTCTAATAGCATATTCCTACAACATGTTGATGTGTTCGTGTTGCCTATCAGGTCAGAGGATATGCAACATGAAGAGAACAATTGAAATAATTGAATAATAAGAAAAACGTTAGTACTATGTATTTCAAACAACGTTATTTTCGGTTAAATTAAGCTTTAGGTTCCCTACTTCACCAACTTGCGAATTTGAAGCTCTTTTTCGAGCATGCTCATTAATTATTCTTTTGTTTTAGCCTTTTCATTGGTTGCTAATTAAGTTCCACTTAGAAATAGCGGTAGAATTTTCGGCATGGTATCGGAGATTTTGAAAACGCACCAAGTAGGGGACCTAAAGCACATTTACTCCTATTGATTCCATTTTGAAAGTTAAAATAAAATTATTCATTCGGAATTGAACCGATATTTTTTATTTTGGTTGAACCGGAACTAAAAAAATTATGGTTTGAAGTCCTAACCGTAGAAATATATACTTTATTAAGCATTCATAGGAAATTTCTGAATACCGAAACGAGTAAATATAATATAATATGGGAAATCACAATTATAATAGATCAAGAGCAAAGATACAGTTAAAATCAAAATGACGATATAGAGGCCACGTCAAAATACCAATACCATTACATATCGCCAGCCGCAAACTACAGGCGAATTCGCCGGAAAAACCTAGCAGAGCGAATTTACTGTGAATTCATTGCCGTAGGAATGGGTGGAAACTATGACGTAGTTGTTTGACGTCATTATTCTGTTCAGCCAATGAAACTTTGAATTTGATGTATAAAAGAAATACAACATAATTTCACAAGTAGTATTATTATAATATAATTTATTTTTTCGAATAACTCAAAATTGTAATACATTTCTAACTGCTTAAAAGTTCAATTATTAAATTTGTTTTGAATACACAAATATAATTATATTTTTTTTTACAATTTCTATTTATTAATTCATCTTAGTTTATTTTATAAAATAAATGTGAAATATTCATGGCTATATAAATAATGAAATCTCATGAAATTAGAATATATTTTATTCTTATCAACAATATTTCATTACTCAAAGATTTCATAAATAATAAAGTTCTATACTGCTTCAATATTATTTATTATAATTAACACACACACACACACACACACACACACACACACACACACACACACACACACACACACACACACACACACATATATATATATATATATATATATATATGCACTGTTCATTACTTTTCCTCTTAAAATGTGTACAATGCAAAAATTATGATATTAATAGTCATTAAATTTCTAATATAAAAAATATTAGAAATTTAATTACTCTTATGTATTTCTGTAAAGGAATGCCATGAGTTTAAATACAAGAATAAAATATTTTAATAGTATTGAATAAAATATATTTAAGCAATGAATTAGTTCTCTGCTAAGCATTATGCCTAAATCAAGGCATATATAAATATAAGAAAAATAAGATTGAATTTTAATTTATTTCATTTTTATGAAAATTCAATATTTATTAATCAGTAGAAATTACTACATGTTACAGCTTTTTTAAATTCTTCAAAAAATAAATGTTTTATATCTCCAATAACGACGTTTTTTTCTGTTTGTCGAAATAATATCGGTCTTTTGTATCCCACAGACTCTTTGATCTACATAAATCAAGAAATTAATAAACTATCTAAATTATTAATTTTTTTAAAGTTATGGATTATTTAAAATTTAATCAAGTTAATGGAAAACGTTATTGTTATCATGAGGCATATATATAAATAAAATATGCAAGAACAAAGCGTAATAAGCAAAAACATGTAGATGAAATTCACACTATCGCCGGTGCCGTGCCAGATATATCTAACTTTCTTGAAGGCAAAAAATGTCGCTCGAAACGCCTATTTTATGACTTTTTCTGACGTTATTCCTTCGTCGATCCTTCGCCCTTACCGGCGTCAGTTTTCTGGTGAATTCGCTTGTAGTTTACGGGTACAGGCGGCTAGATCCTGCACCCTAAGAAATACGCGTTCGTTCTCTGATTGGTTGGTTACATTATTCGTTATTAGTGCTGCCATCTATACGAAAAGAATTAAACTATAAACGATAATAATATTTTGATTATAAAAGTATAAATTATATCAGCCACATGATTTTCTAATATATTTATTTACATAAATATTTATTACAAACTCATTAAGTTTGTTTATTAACTAATATAAACATACTGTTTCAATAGAATATTTTTATTATTTCGAAAGAATATCTTGTAAAAAGTGTTTTTTATTTTTATTGAAAATTTGAGTATGTACTTTCAAAAATTATTAAAAATATCAAAGAAATCATATATGAAAACTATTTAACTTATATTTCTTACTTATTTTATTATAATATTTTTCTACAATTTTACACTGATTTTTTTACCATGTTATATTTAATAAAGGGTAGGATCCCCTTTAACTAGCCCGATTTGCTTACATTCTGCAATATCGCCAAATCTCGCTCTCCTTGGTGAGGAGGTGTGTTCAATGACGTCAAACTAATCCTCCCTAAATAGGGAAGAACAGTTTGACGGGCAACGGTACGGGGATTCTACACAGCAAATTAATTAACTTAAAAAACATTAATTTAATAAATAACTTTTTATCTTTGTTATTGTCAATAATTTATTTTTATGTTATATATTATATATATATTAAATTTATATATATGCATAAAAAGAATAAAAAACATTTATAAATACAAAAAGTGTTTTATTAATTAATACATTTTAATTACTAAAATAATAATTCAAAGAATTAAATAAAAAATGCAGAAACATATAAAAAATAAATAATATTTAAAGTAATATTTAAAGTAATATTTAAAATTAATAAAATAATTGTTTAAGTAATAAAGAAAGAAATTATATTATTTATTTTTTAATTCATATTATGTATTTAATATTGTAGAATATTTTTTTGTATTTTTAATTTAATTATTATTTATTTCATTAAAATTTAAAATGCAAATATATTATATAATATTTTTATATATTATATGATTTAAAAAATTAATATTTTTTTATTAAAATAAACATTACAAAGACTCGAAATATAATAAAAACATTCAAACTCCTAAAATGATTATTAAAATATTTATTAGATTAATGTCTTGAATTTGAAAATAATTCCAAGTGATGGACTAAAGATTAACTGTGTAAAAATCATTTGTTGTTAAATTTTCAATATACTACTTTTTATTAAGTCATATTAGTATTCTATTATTATGAATCAATTTGGTGAAATAGAAAGCGAATATAAATTTAAATAAAACTTTTTAATAGATATGACAACCTTTTCTTTGAAATTTTTTAAGGCATTCTACAATTCATGAAATTGCCTTTCATCTGATTGCCAATATGAGATTATTGAAGATGTAACATTATTGAATGATGTTCTGTTACACAATTATTAGTTGAATTGCATTTTTCTACTCGAAACTGAACAACCTTAGATAAAATATCATTTGTCATGTATATATATATAAAACAACAAATTATAACTATATTTATGTGTACAAAGTAGCTTAAACTGTTACGTTCAATTTATTCTAATATAAATGGAAGATTTGTTTCCATAAGCAAATTCATTACTTGAGTTATTTTTTAAATATTATTATAGTGTAGACAAATTGAAATTTACATACAATTAAATATAAAACAAAATAATCTTTATTATTTAATTTGACAAAGCGCTATATTTATATGAAGATTGTCATTGATAAAAATTATTCCAATAAACCATGTAAAATCTAATTT
>JAPDSC010126261.1:37302-64752 GCA_026290005.1 Latrodectus geometricus
AAATTTTTCGATGTCTTAAGAACTATCAGAAAAGTCTACATATAATATTTAGCAAAATATTGAAGTATCTTTTTAAACTTTTTATCCAGATATAAAATAAATATTTTAAATAATTTGAATTATATTAATTCAGTCGAAATTATTAGTTGCAGAAAAAATATAATTTATAGGATTTTCGAGTCTTAAAATAGGTTCAAATCATAAGAAAAGGAAAATTCCTAATTAAAAATAATTTTTCCGTGTGGTTGTGATAAAATTTCTAATTAAACAGTAGGGAAATTAGAAAATTAAAAAAATTACTAATGAAGTGAACATTACATGAAATTCTAGTTCTAAAGTATATTTTTAACTACATACACATATTTTAAATAACCTTAAGATACTTGTTTGTGATCTTTATATTTTTGTCCTTCACTAATGCTAAGTAACATTTTACTTGTATATGAAAAAGCAAAAAACTGGAAGACAAATATATTTGATACTTAAAAAGTTATAAAAATATAACTATGTTAATAATTAATTTTAAATTTATATAAGTAGTATATATCTAATTGTATCACTTAAAATTTGGAATTTTAAGACTTAAAATTTGGGAAGCTATAAATATTATACATCAAAGAGTTTTTATTGCTCACAAAAAGACATTAAATTCAAAAAGTGTCTTGAATTGGACCTCAATAGCAAGAAAAGGGTCCTCAGCTCATAAACAAGATTATATCTCCTCTGTTGATGACTGCTCCAAGTTATGCAGTAAGGCAATTAAACACAGGAAGTCTGAGGGGAAAGGGCTATTGCAGGCGGACAATAATTGTTTGAGAATTCCCCAAGTAAAATATTGGTGTGGAGTTTCTTGGACTTATCTTTGTAGGAGTGGGAATTGTGAGATGGACCACCCCAAAAAAAACATCTGTTCAGTGTAGGAATGTTGTAAAGCAATTAAACACAGGAAGTCTGTCGTTTTCTCTAAAAGACTCGGCCACTACAAGTGGACACGTTTCTTTCACGTCACAAGTGGACACGTCATTCACGTTTTCTTTCTTTCTTTTTTTTTTCTTTCTCTTTCTAATATTTAGAAAAACATCTTCACCCTATGACATTATGAAGGTAAACAGCTTCAATATCGTGTGATGTGTTTAATTTCATTAAAACATTAATTATCTACTTATATATTTTTTTAATAGAATCAGAAATATTTTCACTGAAGCAAACGATGGAAATTACGATATAGAAAAAAAGAATTTAAGAAATGTAAATGAACCTTTAGAATTAACTGATTCTGCTACAAAATCATATGTGGATAGAATTCTTGAACATTTTAAACAAGACGTTATAAATTTATCAGATGCTTCTCTTATTCATTCACAAAATGATAACTATAATGCAAAACATAAAAGAATTTCAAATGTGTCAGATCCAAAAGATTTACATGATTCAGCTAATATGAGTTATGTGAATAAAATTGTACAAGAATTAGAACAAAAAAGTCTAATACATTCAGCTCAAGGTAGTTTTGATGCTAAAGATAAAATAATTGGCAATATGAAAGATCCTGTAAACGAAAAAAACGCTGTTAATAAACGCTACTTTGAAAACAATGCTTTAGTTTTAAATAAAAATGTATTTGATGCTAAAAACAAAAGAATAATTAATATCCCAACACCTACTGATAAATACGATGTGTGTAATAAATATTATGTAGACAGAAAAACACTCATTAATAATAAAAAGAATGATAATATATTAGTACGAGATAATGATGGATTATATGTACCTTCTTTAATTAAAAATGGTATATATAAATTTGGAAATGTAAGACTTCGAATGTTGCAAATCCTGATAAATAAAGACGTCGCAACAAAAGAATATGTCGATTCTCAAAATTTTTATGCTACTATTTAAATTATCAATTGGTAGTGATGGACAATCAAATAAAATAAAACCTTTCTTACATATAGAAAAAATAGATTTTCTTTGAAATCAATTTATAAAATATTTAGATATCAAAATATGTCAATTGAAAAACTTATCTCCAGATGAATTAAAATTAGAAGCATTATCAGATGGTAATCAAAACAATTTAAAGCTCTATATATGTATAAAAAGAATTGACTTTTTAAATCTAAATAAATGGTGCAAATTGATTGGATAGAAGTAGCTAAAAACCCTCTTACTGAGGATTTAATTAGAAATTTTCAAGATACTGTAGATTGGAAATTAATTTCAAAGTATCAAAAATTATCTGAACCTTTTATAATGGAATTTAGAGACTAGGTTAATTGGGAATATATTAGTGCATATCAACCTCTTTCTGAAGCATTTTTAATACTAAACGAAGATTTGGTTTATTGGGATACAATTTCAAGATATCAAACATTAGAAAAATTAGAAGATCAATAGAAAAATTAGAAGATCATGTAGATTGGAATAATATTTACACATACCAACAGAATTTATCTCCTGAATTTATAATAAGAAATTTACAAAAAGTTAATGATCGCTCTGTAATGATGAAAATACAACTTTCAGATGAAAATTTTAAAAAAATTTATAGACGAATGAAGCAATGGTATCTAGGTAAAAATTGTTTAAAAAAGTAATTTTTTATCTTTTTAAAAAAACACATACGTTGGCTTTTATCTTATCATTATTATTATTTTTTAGTGTTCATTTTTTCATTGGTAGGTCAAATTTTTTTGTTGAAATTTTAAAAGTGAAAAAAAGCTCTATTTTTCATCAAAAACAGCTTAAAAACACTAAAAATACTGAATATTTTAGTGAAAAAGACATCATTTTTGAATGAAAAACACACTTTTTTGTTTAAATTTTAAAAATGAAAAATGCTCCATTTTTACAGTTTTTTTTATTTTATCAAAAAACAGGTATAAAACTTGCATAGAACAGGTATAAAGTGTTACCTATAGGAATGGGAATTGAAAATAGGGAAAACAATTATTTAATTTCCTCATTTGGTTAATAAACTAGATTTTGTATTATAGCAAATAACTATTATTTATTATTCTCATTGAAGTATGTAGTCAAAAGTATAATATTCAAAAGGTTTTCCTAAATGCAATTGTTTTGATGCAAAAAATTAATTTATTTAACTTAAAATAAAATTGATTAAAATTTAAAAATAAATTTTTGGATATTTATGTTGACGTAAAATGATACAATATTATGATAAATAAATTAATTTAAAGTCCTCAGGATAAATATTTTTGAAATTTTATCAAATTTTTCTAAATAATAAAAATTATAAAATCATCAATATATCTAAAGGCACCTAAATAATATGATTTTTCATAATATTGTAATAATAGATTTGGAATATCAATTATTGGTTTCTTATTATTAATTACCGACGTATTATTTAATTTTATAATATTTTCTAAAATGATTAAATGAAAACAAATTTATCCAAATTAGTGTTACAGCCTCAGTTAACGTATTGGAGTTTTATTAGATTCTTATGAAATTTATGATTTAATGAAAATAATATTTTTAGTTTTAGATTGTGTTTTTAAGAAAAAACTAAAATTTTTTTGTAAATAGTTATTTTAGCAGAATTGTGTATTTTATGGGTTTTTGAATTTGATATTTCTTCATTTAAAATTTAATTTTCTCTATATATTATAATATATAAAATATTATAGAATACTGTTATTTCGCTGTTCTATAATTATTATCTAATTGGGAAATAAAGAATCGAAATCGATTAATAATTCAGTTTTTTGTATTTACAAATGAATGATTCTAATGAAGAAATAAGTCACGAAAACAGGAAATATCAGAATTACATGAAAAAAAATGACGTAGAATATTATATCCAATCATATTTTCTCATTACATTATTAACACCGCCTAGATCTTAACGTCATACGATATACATACACCCTTTCTAGATAAACCAGATTGTAATTGTAATCCCTTCACTTGGCAATCATTTGGCGAGAATAGACCGGATATTGGCGATATTGCAGAATGTAAACAAATCGGGCAAGTTTAAGGGGATCTCCCCTAATAAAGGAAAAAAATTAAATTAAACTTATATTTCTTACTTATTTTTTATAATATTTTCCTAAGATTTTACACTAATTTTTTTACCTTGTGTATATTCAATGAAGGAAAAAAATTGATTAGAAATTAAAATTTAGTTTTGTATGTTTGTTTTATAAAAAATGCACTAAGATTGAAACTTGAATTTACAATTATTATTAATATTTTGTGTCACTGTGTTTATTATTAGTTTTAAATTGGTAATTATTTACTTAAACTGTAAAATAAATATTAAGTAATTGTTAGCAATTAAGTTTAGCTGAAATGAAAACAAATGTAATTATTATATGTTAAACTAGTGCCTTTTTTTAATATAACTTATGTATGTTTCTTACATTGCGATCAAGTACATCAATTTATTTTTGTCTGAAATGAATGCACTAATCACATTTATGATCACCTATTTTAATGAAAGACAACGTGATCGGGAATGTACCGTAATTTTGAAAATAACTTTAAAAATTTCTAAATAACCGATAGATGACAGCACTAGTAACAAATATTGTGACCAATCAGAGAACGAACGCGTATTTGCAAGGGTGCAGGATCTAGCCGCCTGTTTACGACAGACCTAAGGCTTTCACGGTTAACAGTGACATTTAATAGTGTGATAACAGAAAATCATCTACGAAACATATGGCAGCAGAAACTTCGTTGTTTTAAATTATTTGTTACGGTTAAAAGTTTGCTCTTGACAGAAGTACGCATGCTTTTGGCGGCTAAATTTTAAACTAATGTTTACATTTTTCGTAGAAATACCTTAGAAATTTTGATTCGTGTGTAGTATGATGTACTATAATTGTTCCGAAACAGTAAATATTTAATGGGAAAATGTCTAAACGCCAACCGAGGTATATTTTTTGCTCTTTGATTATTAATATTCGAAATAAAAATTTATTACCATAAAGAAACATGTTTTATATCATCAAATGCAGTTTTTTCTTATAAATCGCCTGTTCTAGAATTCCATATAATTCCTTGGTTATTTGTTTTCCTATATTTGATGTATTTAAAAACCAAACAGATTTCATTACTCAAATTGTTTTAAACGTTCACATATTAATTAAATTATATATACATAAATTATATATACACATATACATTAAATTTATACGTTCACATATTAATTTGGGAAAATATTCTTGGATGCAAAGCACAAACTATGAGTATAGTAAAAAAGGTAGTAGAGAAATATTTTAAAGGCAAGGACAGAATCTGAGGTATTCTAATCTGTAAGAAAGTTTCAAATGGAGAAAACATATAAAAAATTTTAAATTAAGAACAGCTGTGTTATGTAGTGTTCTCAATAAATGAGTCATCATAACAGTTTTTTATCTAATTGTTATGTTTTTCAGATGTTTGTATGCATTTTTTTTCTTGTTTTGTTATTTTAAATTATAGATTTCTACTTTTAATTTTTCCTTCTGCTTATTTTGAGTTACATGTTTTTTTATCAATAACATTTGATATGGATAAAGCATCCATATGCAAAAATAAAAATCAGTTCGTAGTTTGTGGATGTCATTCTGCCTGGGAAATTTTACATAATCTTGTGAAAATAACAATTATCCAATTGTATGTATTATCATAAGTATCTGTTGTTTCAATAATTTCCAATTAATATCAAAGTAAACAAATAAAGGCTATTTAATGATGAAAATATAATTAAAATTCTGAATTATTAAGATTTAAAATAAATTATAAAAAAACTGAAATCTAGTTCAAGTGATGTTTTAAAGCAAAAATAAACAAATTTTAAATAGTAAATTTAAAGTTTATAGATCAGAAATGTTGAAAAAAATACTTTTATAGCTTTTACATGAGTAAATTAAGCACAGAAATATTACTTGCTACATTTGAGGATGCAAAAATAAATTTCCTTCACATCTTAATATGATAACAGAAATTCACTTAGAAGATAAGAATTTCTTACAGTGTATTAAGATGAATGAGGAGTAGTAGAAAGTTTGTTGGATAAGGTAAAACACATGAATTATTAAAAGGAGTATACATTTGAGTTTTTTAAGGCCTCAGGAACGACTAAATGTGATTTTACACGTTCTACTTACAAAGATTCGAAATTTACAATAATTATTTCTTCTAGCTTTGGTTCAAATAATACAGCAAACATGAGTCAATTATAAAGGTTCTCCATGAGTTATATTTGAAAATAAAGTAATTCTTAAATTCATTTATTGATTTATTAAACTAAGGTTATAACAAAAGATTAAAAAGTCTAATTTGGATTGATTAAAATGTTGGTGTATTTTTTCATTTAATTAAAGTAAGATATTCTCTTAAATTAAATGGAATTAATAATGGAAAAATTTAATGCCATTCATTAACTAAATTATAATGTTTCATGTTTTAATACTGGGGAAATCAAAAAGTTTTAAACATTCATTATATTTCTAAATAATATTTCATTATATGAACATATGATAGATGTAGCAAATTTTCATCCATTTATAAATATCTCATAATTTTTCATATGCTTTCTGTTTATTTGATTTTTTTAATCAATGTTCATAACTTACCATAAATATGACTAATCTTTGTATGTGTCTGTCAATTCTTGTATTATTGTTCTATAGACATTTTAACAAATAAAAGTTAAACTAAAATTTTAGAGGTATTAAGTTTTAGTAAATATTATTTTCCCCAAGTGTTGCCAAAAATACTTTACAATCACATGGGAAGAGACACGCAACTTCAAGAAGCTACTGCTTACTTCCTGTATTTAGATTCATGTTGGAAGAAATTTTTGAACAGTTCTAAATTTTCTCCAATCTGTGAAACTGCCCCCATACAAAATACAACTTTTCAAATTTCAAACCGATTTAAATGCAGAGTAGTATCGTGTGTGGCGACTTAAAATTTATTCATACTGATAGATAATTCTAGGGATCTCTTTATGAGCATTGAGGACACAAGTATTGATAAAATCCACACATGAATGCATTGTAGTATTTTCATCTTTTCAAAAGTGTCTTCCGGCTTCACAGATCAAAAATGAGTATATTAATTTTGTATTTGAAATTTAAAAAATTATCTCCTATTTTCACTTTGTTTTGTAAAGAAAACTTTGGTTTTATTCTTAAAGATAAGCTTTCTCTCTTCTTGTCAGAAACAATTTTATTCTGAATTTTTCCATACGCTTCATAAGAATCTAGCTTTTCTGATAACTCTTTGGGAGAGATAATTTCTCTCCACTCATCTAAAAATGATCTTGAACTGCCACTAGTACTCAACATTTTAACTGATCTGTAACCATTAATAATTTTAATTGAGCGAAAGTTGTAATTCCTAAACCCATCACCCATTCTCAAAAATAATTTTCCAACTCATTACAAAAAACAGTCCAAGTAGATTCTAGTCCTCTTTGATGCATAAATTTTTTAAACTTTTGTGGACTTAGTTTATATCATTTCAATAGCAAACATTTGACATGGTCATAATCTCTAGCTTTAACCGTATCTTTTGTTGGTTCATGTATTGACATCAAAGATATATTTAAAATATTTCCTCTTAGTTTTTTGTTTTTAACTTTGTCTTTGATAGGCCAGAAATCTATAATGTTTTACCTCAGGCATTTAATAACAAATCCATTTTCATAAGTATTTTGTCTTTGCTTGAGCTGTTCAAGAAAATATATCTCCCCATTTTAAAAACACCACTCTCCTTCCACCTAACTTTTTTAGCCAACAGGTCTAATTTATATGTTTTCATCTACATCTGCAATTGTTTCACTGCTCCAGAGTGATATAAACTCAAAACATTCCATATTCCAATTTTCATATACCTTATTTGTTTACTGATTGTCACCAAGTTATCAGTCCAGTTTTGCTGAATTTATGAAGGCTTTGTAACAAGTATTTAGAGTGGGGTTGTTAGCCCCACCCCACAATCCAAGTTCCACAGCCATAAAATATATAAAAATTTTTAAGAAAAACCAGAAAATAGAAATTAAGCACAAGCGTGAAAATTATATGAAAATGACTTTTCAAAAATAAATAAATAATAATAATAATAAATAAATAAAATAAAAAGAGTTTTAAAATTTTATTTTGTAAATGGGAATCAAAATTATGTAGCTGTGAGAATACGTTATGGACCTGCTCCTTTGTAAGTGCTTGTAAATTAGAGGTTCATGGAACGGAGTGTTACTTTCATAATTTTTAACTAACATGAAATTGCTAGTTTTAAAAAATTTAACTTTGTAATATCATGAGTAGAACATTTTTAAATAAAATATAAATAATTTTTATGATTTGATATATTTATTAATTTGTAATTAATACTGAAATTTTAAAAAAATTTCAGACCAATTTCTTCTGAATCAGAACAAGAATCAGAAAATGAAAGTTCAGAATATGCAAATAATAATACAGGTAGACAAGTTGGAAGAAAAAGAAAAACAAGTGAATCAGAGGATAGAACTTCTGGAAGGCAGATTCAACCAAGGAGCCCCAGAAGTATTTTAAAACATAAAGGAAATCCTTCAAATCAGGTAATCATGATGATTGTAAAACATAGATTCTATATTAAAGTTAAATTTTTTAAATGTCTGATATCAGACAGTGGCATGAACTACCAAAAACATTTTATGTTGTGTATTATAAATGGAATTATGATGTAAAATTTAATGAACTTAGCTAATTATTGCTTAATGATTAAATCTTTAAAAATGTTTTACTAACTCTTATCTTTTTTTATATCTGAAGCAGTGTAGTTATTTGAGTATCTCAATCTCAATACAAATAATTGTAAGATTATAAAAGAATTTGATAACAAAATGAAAATGAGATTAAAAAAAGAATGTGAGTTTTGGTTTTCTTGTGAGAACTTGTTAATCAGTTTCTTTGTGGAAAGGATGAATCAGCTACATTTAAGTATATCATAAAAATATTTAAATTAATAATTTTAATTTAATAATAATTAATTTTAATTGGATTTAAAAGTCACTTCTACATTTTGCTCCAAGCTCCAAATCCAAAATAAAACTAACTCCATTTATTAGTATCTCTCACTTTGTTTATAAGTTCAAATAAACCTCTTATTTGAAGCTTAGGCGTAATTTATTGTCAAGAGTATCTAAAGTGGTCAATCAAGTAACAACAAGGCCGTCACATTCATATACAATATGATGTGCAATTTCCTCACTCTTGAGACATTTTCTACAGACAGGCCTTGTAAAAAAAGCTCCATCATGGGAATTTGTTTTCTGAAATAATAGTGCTCAGTAACGAATCCCACCATTGTTTGTATCTTTTGTCTTGGGCATCTAAGGTTTTCGGAAGTGTTTTTTGCAAGTGTCTTGACAATCAACTTTTAGTTTGTCACTGTTCAGAATACACCAAACTTTATTCAGCTTCTGTTTTTCCCATTTAAGGATAGCTCTTTCAATACTTCTTAATTTGATCCTACAGAAAAGCTTTGCATTAATTGAATAAGAAGACAATCCCTATTTTGCAAGCTCATCAGCTTTTTGATTACCTTCTATACCTAAATACCTTTGACCTAGATAGGAATTTATTCTTACTTGCCAGTTTATTCAAAAGTATCTTACATTCCAAAACAATTTTGGAATTAAATTGGAATGAATTAACTGCAAATAAAATTGCTTTGGCAGTCACTAAAAATAAGAATCATCTTACCCTAGTAGCCTTTTCATAAATTTACCAAAAAAACAATTGTAACAAGTACTTAATCCTAAAATATAGTGGCATGCCACCCTAATATTTTGTGAGGCTAACTCTGGCCAATATGCAATGTACTGATCAATAGGCTAAGTACAAGGAAATATGTTGGTGTGACAACAACCATCAGATTGCAGAATCATAAATCATGATGGGCTTGACAATTGCTATATACATCCAAAACTTCATTTTTGGCTATGAGCCTCAGTTTTTACTAAGCAAATTCCTGCACACCATGATGATTAAAAATGCATCATTATGCACTGTTTTGCTTGATTAATTTTGTAATTAACATTTTTATTCCAAGTGAGCTTTTAATCAAGAAATGGGGCCCAAATGCTTTTTCTATTCAATTACTAAAATTCAGAGGTCATATTGATTTGGATATTCAAAAGTTATAAGATTGGTCTTCTGTGAACTGACCTTCAAATTCCTTGCTTTGTGCCAGTTGCTAACATCTTGCGTCAATTGACGACAAATCTTAAAGACTTTGCCAAGGATGAGTATGATTATGTTATGTGCATAGCCTTGATTATAATAGTCTATATTATTCAATAAATGATTAATTATAATAAACAATTAATTGTAATAAAGTAATATGATTATTTATTTCCTGAAATAATAGTGATAAAACAATTTGAGAAAAAGTTTTAGTAGTCTTTTTCAAATTTATACACAAAATATGATTTAACCCTGTGTCCCTTAAAGCCTCAAAGATGATAGATGTGAAGTATTATCAAAAGCGCACTCTTAATGACTAGAAAAATAACCAAAGCAATTTCCTACCTATCCAGCACTTCTTCAATCTTAGAAACATGCTGATGTAAAATTGTTTCTGTATATTTATCAGCTTGATTAGCGAATTGTAGGTTATGCAAGGGACAATTATTTCCCAAATATTCCCTAACATACCTATCAATTTCTCCATAAATTTAGGAAGAATGAAAAGAGATTGATGGGTCTCTGAAAGACACCCTGGTCTTATTATCTTTGTAGACTAAGGAATGAAAACAATCCTAGTCTTATTCCATACCATAGGAACATATCCCAATACAAGACTAGCTCCATATAATCTAGTTAAAACAGGAATAATAAAATTCTCAGCTATTTGAATCATAAGGAGTATTGTTTCATCAGGTCCATGGCTTTTGAGTGATTTAAAAGAAGTGACACCCCAACTAATATTGTAGTTGAAGAGATATTTTTAGCATATGTCCAGTGACCTCTATTAACTCTTTTCAAAGAGCCAAAGAAATTTGCCTTTCATTATATTATTCTCCAGCACCTGGAAAGTGATTTTTAGTCATAATTTCTGTAACCTCTTTTCAGTGTTGTCGTCTTCATCTTATAAAGTACCAACCAGTATTTGTTCATCCCTTTTAAGGAATCACATAAAAAATAGCAAAATATGTACTTACTCAGATAATAAAAATAGAGGAAAGAACAACTTTATGCTTTAAATAACTTTATTAAAAATTTCAGTTTCACACATTAAAAAAATACCATAAATTAGTACAATATTTTAATTATAAAATAACTTCAGGAAATAAACAAAATGTAAATAAAGATATAAATGTGTGTACATCAATTATTATATTTACCCAAAGAAAACTCTCCTCTAAAAGTTGTATTATTATTTTAATGTTTGTAATTTTTTTGATTTTGAATTAGTGTGTTTTTATTTATTAAATTATCATTAACTTTTTTACAATAATTTTTGAGTAAAATATTTGTAAAAGTTAAGATAATATTTTTTATTAAATCATAACTGTCACGTTTGTAACATTCTGAAGTTAAATTAATTTCTGCTAATCGAAGATTTTTAATGTGCTATTGCTGGCAATAAAGCTAGGATTGTTACACTTCAAAAATCTTTTTCGTACTCAGAAAATAAAAGTTTGGATACAACTGTATTATTAAAATGAATTTTTTTGACAATATCATTACAAAGATATTTTAAATCACCCCTATCTATATTTTTGATTAAAAGTTAATTTTCACATTCATTGTCAACTTCATTAATTAAATGAACACAGCAAATTTCACACTTAATTTTTTTCAAGAGAAAATGGATGCAGTAACCTGCTATGTATGTTAAAATTATCAATAAATAAGAATATTTTTTTAGATCATTTGAGTCTATTTTCAAATTAAACTGCAATTCTTTAGGGTCAAGAATATCAAGATTTAGATTTTCACCAGCATTATTATTTAAATTAGTTTCAACATTTCCATGAACAACAGAATCTAATGTCAGTTAGTAATAAGGCTCTTGCTTTAGTTTAGTTTCTGTTTCAAATATTTCAGTGAGAGAAATATTGTGTTGAGATGCAACCAATTGTCTGTAAAGACCAAAACGTTCTTTGAGGGAATCTGTTTAAAATTTTCCAGTTAAAACATATTCCATGTTTCATATTTTTGTGCAATAATCAACAATTTCTACAAGAGCATTTGTAGTATGCGTTAATGCTAACTGAGTTCTGCACTTAATAATCACCTTTACAGCTTTTCTGATTATTTAGCCATAAAAAAAATTTTTTTAAAAAGAGATTAAGCTTTTATTAGTATATAAATTAGTAAAGGGTTTCGTATAATAATTTTTTTTATTCCCTTTAAAAATACTTTTTACATTAATGATAACCCACATACTAATAAGGATGTTTATAAATGCAGTTATATCTGCATAATTAAGTAAATCAAAAGCATGTTCTGCTATTTTTAACTCTTCTGAAATATGACAAATAAAAATTTGGAAAACTAATTTTACATTCTGCCTTTCCAAATTTCATAGACAAAGGGATTTAGAAGATAAAATGTGACAATATTTGACAGTATTAAGGAATTCACAATTTCCTGCAGTTTTCTCAAAGTGTTAAAGATGTTGTTTTTAATTTTTCATCAAGAAATATTAAATCCAAATTTGGATAGGGAAACATTATTTTGGTGGTTTTTCTGCCATAACTCTGCATGACATTATCTGAGGGACATGAAATTCTGAAATGAGACAAATCATTTCGTACTTAAAGGATGACAAAAGCATAGTTGCACAAAAATGAATACAAATAAAACAGTATGGAATCGAAAAAAAAAAAAGACTTTATTGAACTCACAGCATCCCTGTACAAGAGGAACAATAACAAAGAGATGCTCCTTAGTATGGGATGTGCTCTCCACTTACTGCAATGGTTCCTTTGCACCCTCTCCCCATACTCAGCACCAGATTGTCCAGTTGTACTTGCCGTAAGAGTGCCCATTCCTCAATCAGCATCTGTTTCTGTTGCTACGTCTTCCCTGGAGGCAATGCATCTCCCCAAAGCATCCCACACTTGCAGGGATACTGTGAGTTCATTAAAGCCTAATTTTGTTCGATTCCATACTGTATGCACTGTATTCATTTTTGTGCAATTACGCTTTTGTCATCCTTTAAGTACGTAATGATGTGTCTCATGTCTGAATTTCATGTTCCTCAGATGATTTCCTGTGGAGTTATGGTAGAAAAACCATCTGTTTCTTAAGTTTTGCACACCAATGTATAATTGCTTTTCTCCACTTTGATTCTAATTTTAATAAAATTATTAAACAGCTGATTTGTGTCTGGAAATTATTCAATATCCCTTCAGGGTGTAGAAAGTTTGCAACAGGTCCTATATAGTTTTACAATAACTTTGATGGTTTTGACCAGTTGCCTTTCCTTGTCTACTTGCTGCTCCTACCATGAGTTAATGCCACCAGTCTTTTCCAACCATTTAGAGTTCCCCAGACCGGCACAATTGATGATAAGATGCCCATTTTCTAATTTATAAGATAAGAAATTGGGGACATAACCCTTGTTATCAATTTTATTGGTTCTAAAGAGTTCTAAGCCAAAAGCTTGTTACTCTGAGAGGCACTTCTCATGATGTCTATCCAGAAGCACTGCCACCTTGACTGCTGTGAACCCTATATGTTACATATTAAAGCTTGCTTTCCTAGCTATTTTTGAGATCCTTCCTCCATGGATGGTGATTGTCTTTTCTGAACTTTTCCCTCAAGATTTTTAACCCAATGCTGTGACCTATGGTGCAACATGCAAACCTATGGTGAGTTTTAACTTCCAGGTCAGCTTTTTCTTCTAAGTTCTGAACAGTCTTTTCTTAAACTTTATCCTATCTAGAAGAGCAGTTATGTTTTTAATAATTTGTTCTATTCCAGACTTGGATAGACTAGAGGCCATTTTTACCTCTAGTACCGAAGGAATAATTTTTATTCCTTCAGTTGATTTATTCTGGGTTTCCCCATTTTGTGAAGACAATAGTGGTTTTATCTGCATGAGCAGTGGTTTTAGATTTGGTGTTTCTTCATCCATGAAGTTAGGAACTTAGGAAACTCAGGAAGTAAAAAGGTCCACCTAATATTACATGAGTTACTGCCTAAGACTAAATACTCTAGCAGTTTCACTGGCTTACTAGAGGCTCTATAAAGGCACTATAACTACAGTGCCATTCACCTTAGGCACTCGTTGCATAAAACCAAGGTTAGGGAAGTTGATTTGTGGCTTCTCACAAACCTGTCTTCTTAAAGGAATAACATTCAAATATACACTTAATACATATATTCATTTCTGGAGCTTGAATGATTATTAATGCTGATGCACTGGCTGCTCAAGCCTAAGATATATATATATATATATATATACATAGTAATCAGGTAATATATTGACTTTATAATAATCTTTTTTGAACAAATTTTCCCATCTATTCAAAATTTTAAGTAAAAGTTCTTTATGAAGTTAAGATTAAGTAACATTTATCATCCACCAGAATTTTTTTTGTTGAAATCTATAATGATGAGATCACTCTACTAATATCAGTTTCTTGCATTTAAAATATCAAGAATTGACATTCCTATTAAATAAGTAATTTACTTAATGTTTTGTATATAATAATATGATTATGAATAATTATACTATAATCTAATAATTAGATGTAAAATACAAGTTTAAAAATAGATTAACTTGAAAGATTGAATTTAGTTAGTAAATTAAACATGAAAGTTAGTATTCATGTCTTTTTGAAAAATTTTTCTTTTGCTAAACATTTTAAATATTTGCTAAACATTTTAAATAATAAAAAATTTATTCACATAAATCTTTTGATAAAATAATTTTTTATTTATGCTTCTTGTTTCAAATCTTTGCATTTATTATCTGAGCAATTAATAAAAAATTCTTTATCAAATTCCTGTATGTTACTGTTAAAAGTTATATTGAGTTTTAAAGCATCTTCGAAAATGCACTATAAGCAAATTTTAGTTTCAATAGAAAATTTCCTTTAAAACATTATTATTGAATTTAAATATCAACTTAAAAATTTTCAAGACCGAATTATGTCACCACGATGGAAAAGTGGCATTTCTGAGTTTGGTTTGTTTCATTTATCATTCTGTAACAGACAGTACTAAATTAACATAGAATAACAATTGTAATGGGCTTTCAAACCAGTATGATCATCATGCTTGAAGCAGGAATTCAAATTTGTGAATTTTAGAACTGAATATAAGAATTCTGAATAGCCATTTATCTTCACTTTAGTAGAACAATATTTTGACAGGTAAATCTCAGATTTGGTCCTGGCCATTGTTAAATTAAAATCAATACAATTACCTTTAAAATGAGAAATCAAATAACTTTTTTGAATATTACAGAATATGAGACAAATGCTCTTCTATTCAATTATTTCTGAATAAATTGAAAGCAACATAATTATGTCTTTTTATTTGCTTAAATTTTATTTGTTTCCATTTATAGTTTAAATTTTTAAATATTTCCATTACTATTAAAATCTATAGATGCTTTCAAATAAAAAAGAAGTTAAATCCGCAAAATCCTACAAGCTAGAATGGGTACCAAATGTGTGAAACTGGAACAGGCATGATTCTGGCGATTTTATGATGTATCCATACATGTGCAAAATTTATTTAATTATTTGGATGGTGTTAAAAATAAAAATATTTCATTGTACTTAAATTTTAATTCGATAATTAAAATAAGATTTAACAAATTATAAGGTCACATAGGTTTTTATTATTTTGATTTTTTTGTGTTTTCTATTGAAATGAGGATTAATTTGATTTTTATACTTTGTTGTAGATCATATTTTTAAAATTTATCTTAACTTAAATTTTATATTAAAAATCATTAGACATATTTTTAATTCATAAATAATTTTTTATAAATGAATTAAAAATATTTTAGAGTCGAGGAGCCCAAAATCTATCCCAGGACTTATCTAGACCAGGACCTTCTGGAATCAGTAGAAGAATTCGTTCACAGCCTTCAAATCAACCATCAACACCTACTCATGTGAGTATTGAGTATTTTTAATATTTTTTAAAAGTTATAAATTTATTTTTTCTAAAATATGGATTTAAACTAAAATATTTAAATTTATTTTTTATGTAAATTTATTTATATTTAAATTTATTTTTTATACCAAAATATTTAAGATTATATTTTGGTATGTTCCAATAATTTAAGTGTGAAATGCTAGAGATATATGTTATTAGTTACTTATGTTAATATGACTACCATTTTTTTCTGTGGTATTTTCTATTAAAGGTAAATTAATTATATTGAATTTAACATCTTGTTTTGTGTTAATTCATTTATCCAAACATTTTTATGTTATAAAATTAGCAATCCAATTTTTACCTATTTTTTTTTTATATTTTTATAATTATCTTAATTACTTTTCTAATTTTTACACTCTAAATTTAGCACTTTTCAAATAACTTATTATAAATTTTTAAAATTATCAAAATTCGTATTGTATAAATCCATTTAAGTAATAAATTTTTTAACTCTGAATTTTGAAACAAAGATCTATTTCTAATTACCAATTAAAGATTTTGCATCAAAATTGGAGATTGAATTGAGAACAATTTTTTGTAAATTCTCTCTAATTTGTTACTAAGAATTGTAATCAAGCCTTGTGAAATTTCTTATAAGTATTAATGCTACAAAATTCATTATGTTCATTTTCTGTTTATGAATCTTATTTGATGAGGTACCTATTGATATTATTTTTGAAATATTGATTGTTGTATATTTTGAGGATATTTCACAGATCTTAATTTTATGCGATAGTTTGATTAAAATTTTATAGTTAATAATAAATGATGTGTAAATTTTAATTTAAGGCTTATATCACATTTCTAGAAATGCTTAAATTGATGTATGGTCAATCATATATAATTAGATATGCTGTATGGTCAATCACAGATTTAGAAACCACTAAATCGTTAATTTTTTTTATTGTTGCATTTATGTTGAACCCATTTTCTTTTATTTTATCAAGTTATATTTACAATACAAGTTGGAAAAATCAATTGATAACAAAAATTAAGCTTAAAAATTATAATATTAACTTTCGTATGAGATATGAATCTTCACATTAGTTTACTGAATTTAAAAAAGGCTTTTGGTTTAATATAATGACAAAAGAGTTCAAGGCTTTATATTAATTGATAAAAGTAAATGAGGCTTATAATATTAATAAATGAAAATAAAATTCTTAATTGTGAATCTCTCATTTTGTTTTTAACAACTATTTGCATAAGATTAACTGTCTGGTGGCTATGCAGTGGTATTGCACTTCCAAAATTTCATGTTTTTTTTCCATTTACCACTGATATCTTGATTAATTGCTTTAAATAGTTGTTTTTGTTAATTCTCTAGCTGCAAAACATTAAAAAAAAAATTTGTAAGTCAATGTAAAATTATAAAATTTTCCATAAAAACACATTTTTTTAATTTTGAAATATCCAAATTATCTATTGCACTTTTGGAATGTATGGGGATTTTAATGGATATCTGTCAAACAGTTAAGATTTATGCTCAAATTTATGGCTTATATTAATTTGTTTATCCTAGAAATTCTTTCATATTCTGTAATATTCAAAAAAGTTATTTGATTTCTCATTTTAAAGGTAATTGTATTGATTTTAATTTAACAATGGCTAGGACCAAATCTGAGACTTACCTGTCAAAATATTGTTCTATTAATGTGGAGATAAATAGCTATTCAGAATTCTTACATTCAGTTCTAAAATTTACGAATTTGATTCCTGCTTCAAGCATGATGACCATACTGCTTTGAAAGCCTGTTAAAATTGTTATTCTATGTTAATTTAGTACTGTCTGTTATAGAATGATAAATGAAACAAACCAAACTCAGAAATGCCACTCTTCCATCGGGGTGGCATAATTTGGTCTTGAAAATTTTTAAGTTGATATTTAAATTCAATAATAATGTTTTAAAGGAAATTTTCAATTAAGACAAAAATTTGCTTTCAATCATCTGTAAAAGGAACCATTTAAGATAAGTTTTATTTGAAATTGAATTGATCTTCAGAGTAAGATTTATCATCCTCATCTATTTAGAACTACTGTCATTAGATTAGTTGTGAAAGTTGTTTATTTAATAGTAGATGAGGATTTCAAAATAGATGGAAATATATATATCATAAATTGCATCGTTCTTTGATGCTTCGCTTTTAGGTTCTTAATTAATTGAGATTAATTTGCTCATTTGTAGTGGTGAGTGCTTGTTTTATTTTTAATTTCTCTTTTAAAAATTGGGAATACATCTCACCTTTAAAAATTCTAACTCCTAGAAAGCAAAACATTATGGATTTAAAAAAAAAAAACTTACATAGCTTTCGACTATCATCTATGTGTTTACATATGAAATTAGCTTTAATTTGATATATAACTTGATAAATAGTGATGAAATTAATAATAATTTTTTGCCAGAAAAATGTTTGTTTTGACAACTGTATAAACTTTAACTATTGAAGTCTTCAGAGATATAATCAGAAAACATAGAAAAAATTAATTTCTGTACAAGTTATAATTGATTACATTTTTATGTCTGATATTTTTATTTTAAATGCCTAATGTCTTAGTTGAAATATGCTTTTGTATACAAAAACAAACTTTTTATCATAATTTCAATACAAATGCTATCTCACTGAAAACTATAATTTATACTATTTTAAAAGTTTAAAAAAAAATGAAATTTATTAAATGTATTCTTTAAATACCAGTCATGGAAAAATCAAAGTAACTTTTTCAAGCCTTCTAAAATTAAAAAAAATATATACTCGCTTGAAATTTTAATAAGTTTATGTAAACTATTTTGTAATGTTATCAAAGAGAATGATTCTAGAAAGATTCATTAAAATTGATATTATCAACTTGAGTGACTAAATGATTTCATAGAAAATGAGCCAGATTAATTAAAAAGATTGTCATGTGAAATGAGAGAAGTTTAATTTCTGTATGCTATATCATATTAGTTAACATGAATGCATTTATATATTTTTTAATTTTGAAAGTGTTCCTGTTAATTAGTTTTTTGATTTAATAAATTAGCAGCTATATATTTGATATTAAAAATTGAATTTTTAATTTTTTTGAGACTTGCTATTATTTTTTGATGGAAATAATAAAGAAATATCTGTATTTAAAAGTGAAAAAACACTTTTTTGACATAAAATTTTTTATGTTTATTATTATTTTTTAGACACCTCGTAATAATCCAGGTAATACTTCTATAGTTCGTCGTAAGCGTCGATATAAACCTGGTCAAAAGGCATTGAAAGAAATACGTTATTATCAAAGAACAACAGTAAGTGTAAATTCATTTCTTGGGATACTTTCTTTTGAATATTTGAAGTACTTCTAATATGAAATTTTAGGTTTATGCATAACATTTTTGGCATGTGAAGAAATTTCCAAAATATTTGTTGAAGTCAGTTATCAAAAGGACTTTTACATTAAAGTTATATATAACACATTTTTATTTCAAAACCATCTAATCTCAACTTTTTTTTTTTAATATGGTAGCACTAAGTATTCATTAGCCTTTATTATAATTTTGACTTTTTGTAACAAACTTGAATGTTAATAATTTTTTTAGTGGAAAATAAGTTTCTTAATGAAAAATAATTTAAATGATAATTTTAATTTTATTATCTCAATGATTTATCTAATTTTTTAAAAATGTATAGTTAGTTATGTATAGTGGTACATATTTTTTTCATTTTAGTATTCCATAATATTAGAAATATTTTGAATGTGATGTTAATTATTATATTTGTATGTTTTATGCTTTGATTGAAAATATATTTAATACTGCTATAAATACTTGTTATTTTATGATAATCATAATCTAAAATAGATTTTCTTATTATCATGCTTATTCTTTTTATGTTTTTAATTTTTTAGTAACTTTATTTTTCTATTCCTCCTTAAGATTTTGAGAGAATGAATTTATATAAAGATATTATTATTTTATTGTCTAAAGCAAAACAGAATTATTTTAAATTTTTTTTAACATAAATCACATTCCAAGAAAAATGACTGGATTTTTTTAAATTGCAATTATACAAATTTGTTTAAAATAGTTATTTTTAAAAATTGTTTTAGTAGACGAATTTTTCAAGTTGCACTGATGCATTCGTTCCACTGCATTTCAATGTGTATCAGAATATTTTATGAACAAATTAAACTATTGTTTTGAACTTGAAACTATATCATATTTTTTTCTGTTCTCTATTCAAAATAGATTATGCTGAATTTTTTAGAAAATATGCAAATCAATTTTTAAGATTTTGCTTGCCTGGAAGCTCATTTATCAAATGTCCTTGCTGCTATAATAAATAAAAAAATACAAGAGATGTTTTTCAAAGGATTTTTTTAATCTTATTTTAGGAATTGTATTTAAAAGAATTTCTTTAGCTTAAAATTGAATTAAATCTAACATGAAAAAGGAACTCACTTTTCTAGAAAACTTTGGTACAATATTATAAATTTTATGATATGCAACCTTTTAAAGTCACTATTTTCATTTTTATAGATTATCAAACTTTTTGTCAAAATTATTATTTTTAACTGTAACAAATACTTTATTTTGATGCTTCAAACTACTATAAAATAAGAAATTTTCTGTTCTAAAGGGTTTTTAATCAACATATTTACACAGCTAAAAATTAAAATCACTGCCAAATTGTGTTCTAGTACTCACGGTATTTCTTCTGTTTTGCTGAAAGAATTTTTAAGCGTAAAATTCAGATTTAAACTTTCTACTGAAAAGAACGCTCACAATAATGAATAAAATAGGAAAGCCAAATTTGTTTCACATTAAGGCAAAGAATTATTACAAAAATTATGCACTTAATGTTTATTTCAAATTGTAAACAGTACAGAAATTAATCGATGAAAATATTTTTACGAGAGGAGAAAAATTGTAAAATCTGCAATAGGTGTTACCTCCACAACTAATAGTTATTGCTACCCTCTTTAAGGGGTTTTTGGGAAAGGGCAACCTATTATGTCTTAAACTAGCTAGTTGTCCATCAGAGAAAACAAATCTTCTATGGATGATCAAGTTGAATAATAGGCTGGCCAGAAAAGCAGTAGACTTTGGTGAGTTAGGAAGAAATTTTGTACACTTCACACAATTAATGATCCAAATTGGCAGCAAAATGGTTAGAGCTTTGGCCTTCAGTTCAACAGTTTGTGGTTTTGAATCCTATTGTGGGCTAAAATGTTTATAATGGTTTGGAATCCGTTTCAAATTGTAGAGCCTGTCTAATTAGTCCTTGTGATTTAAAAAAAAAAATAATAAATTTAAAAAAAAGGACCAATGAATGACTAACCAAATTGCTTACAATTGATAGGTATGCATTGTTCTGTTAAAATATAGTTGCAAATAAAACCAGAAAGTAAAACAGGAGAAATAAGTAGTAAAATTTTAAAAACACAATATTGCTTATTCAATGTACCATAACACATATAAGGTGGCAGAAATGAAATCATCTATAAACCCAAACCATGATATTGTATGAAAGACCAATAGAAGGTTATATAAAATGCTATAGCATCCTCTATACTTCATTTATAAACTAATCTGACCAGGCTTATATTCTTGGCAAAAGCATGATTCCTCTGAAAACACAATATTACATCATTTAAATGTCTATTTTAACCATTCATTCACTTTTCTTTGGTTTGGAGTGAAATATTCATTTAAAGCAGCAAATGCTTTCTAGATATATTATGAATAAATGAACTCTAATTGGGCAATAGAGAATAACTGCATTTTGAAATATGGTATAATGTTTTATCAGTACCAGCACCACAAATATGCTGTAGTATAACAAGGTGACTATAATCATTCCTATTGGTCACTTATTCTTATCTGCATCCACTTATTCCACATTCACTTAAGAATTGTTTGTATATGTTCAATATTATGATTGATTTCTTGAAATATGATCTGCAATCCATAATCTCTTGCTTATTTACCCCTCTGTGGAAAATTGTGCCATAATAAAAAATGTTAGCATTAGGACTGTATTATTTCACTATAAATCATAATAAAACTATAAACATAAAATTAAGAACTAGATAAATAAAATGTACATTTTAGCCAAAAACAAAACCAATAACAAACACATCAGTTTTTTCATTTCATTTAAGAACATGAATGTCCATTACATGCAATTTAACATTTTTGTAATGTTATATTTTAGTACAATAAATGCCCTGTTATTTTGAATTTTTTAAAGTTTATACTGCAGTAAATAAGTAATCAAATATTCATAAGTAGATAAAATGATATATAAAAAATAAATTGTACCTTTAGAAGCATATTTTTGAATTGAATATTTATGTTATTATATAACTAATATTCACAATGAGATTCATTACTATGAAATATAAATTGATAAATTACATTAGAATTAAAGTTTCAATAAATAATGTATAATGATCAAACATCATTGTTTTCTATTCTAATAGCTGGAGTTTATTATAATAAACTGGAGCAAATTAATACAAATAAACCTTATAGTAATAAGGAAGATGACAGAAAAAGTCTTAAACATTCAAATATTAATCTAAAAAATAATAAAAGATTGAATCAATACTATTTGGCAAAATATAGAATATCAGGGCTGTAATAATTCAAATCAGGAAATCCATTTTTTATTTAATTTATAAATCCATATAATTGATAGTGTACAAAAAGTAATTATTTAATAATTGATTAAACATTTAATAATAATGTTATAAATCTTTCCAAAATGAAGGAGAAAATATATTGTGTTGAAATGTAGACACAATATCCTAAAATCATGCAAGTTTACTTCAATTCAATATAACCCTTCAAAATAATAATTTTGATCATCACAATTGCATTTCTATGAATAACACATTATTTTAAATTATAAATTATCTCAACACATGTTTTTACTCCAAAATAAATATCATTTATATGAATAACACTATTAGACAAATAAATATATAGCATTTGAGAGTCATTAATTAAAATAAGCTGTGAGATATTTTATGTACTTACAGCAATAATTCTTATAATTTCTTGAATAAAAAGAAAAAAGTGAAATCTGAGTGGTAAAACATAATTTTTTTATCGTGATTTATCATCCTCCAAATCCATATTAATTTCTAGTTGACTATTTTTACATCCATAACAAGTGCAAATTTCAGTACATAACAAAATTTTAAAGTGGACATTAACAAAATTTTTCATTACATTGCTGCTGTAAGCAAATTATGCAAGATATGTGATGAGGATGCATGATTTTCAAAGAAAAAAAATTTGTTGTCTTCATTTAGAATTATGAGTATTTAATTTGATAACAATTTTTGATGTTGAAGAACAAACAAGTTCAGACAGGTATTTAGCTGATCTTTGGACAAATTCAATTTGTGGATACATTTTTTGTATTCCTTATTTCAACCTATCATTTCAATATCCTTTTATATTTTCCTTTTCTTCCCTAAGAATAATTTTTACGAAGAAATCTATATTATTAATGTATATATATTTATTTATAAAAGGATGTCTGAATGTAAATTTTTACAAATAAAATAGCTATTTCATAAACTACATGATGATTTATATAATTTTGTTTTCCAAAATTTCATTATAAAAAATTTTAAAACTTTTCACAGAAAATTTCTGAAGTTACAGATTTACATGTTTTCACAGCTAAAAACTTTGTATAATGTTTGTAACATGAACGATGGTAACTAACATCTATGGTCGCAATATCCTAATTTCTGAAATGATGCAAAAAGTTTTCATAAATTTTCTAATTGCTACAGACAACAAATTATTTGTATTTATTTCACATTTACTCAATTTTTCCCTTTTCCCGATTTTAATTTAATTTTTTAATTAAATTTAATTTTAATTTCTGTTAAAATTTCTGAAAGAAACATTAAGAATCATTTACTTTATGTTTCTCTTTCACAAATTTTTCTCCTTGGTATATACTACATATTTCTAGTAATATATGAGATTGACTTTGAAAAGCAGGATTACTTTCTGGTAAACTCTTACATAATTTTTCAACAGGAGAAATTCTAGTCTTATCGTTAAACAGTTGGTAACATTTTTTTATGCTAGCTAAGAGTTTTATCAGTAGGTAAACTGAATTATTCGTCTTCTTCCAGAAGTATTAAGTTCTCAGAAATTGTAAGCCCATAACAATCAAGTGATATCCATTTGTAATACAATCCTTTGCTCTGCTCCAAATTTTTTTCAAAAAAAGGGGAGACAATTCCAATATTTGTCTTCCCACATTCAAAATCCAAAACTGCAAATAACAATTCAAAATTGAAGTCATTGTTACAAATCCAAACATTAAGTTTAACATTAATTGTCAACAAAACATACCCATAACTTGTTTGTTTACAATCAGAAGCATGTGTAAAGCATACCGTTTTATAACTGTATTTCTCATTAGATAACTCTGAAGTGAGGAAAATGGTAGAAGAAATTTGATTGGCTACATTAACGAATGAACAAAAGATTTTGTATGAAAGAAGTCCCACATTTTTTTATAATTCTCAAAAAAAATGTACACTCTATGAATATAGAACTTTGTGTAAAATAGTAATATATGATATTGAATTATAAAATGCAAATGTAATTACATTCCCCCCCCCCAAGTTGTGGCAGCAAACATGCAAGATAAGAGTGTTGAGACCATGGCCAAAATGGTGGAGAAGATTTTACATACTATATTCAGTAGGGTGAATTCTCTAAAATTACGACACTTCAACTTATATCCTTTTTTATAAATAGGACAGATAGTCCCTTCTTCCAATTTATTGTGTATTTATTCCTTTGCTCAGATACAACAGATAAGATTAGGGATTGGTTTAGTTAGTTTGACATTTTATGAATTCATCTTAAATATCATCAGCTCCAGAAGATGTATTGAAGTTCAATTTTTTGATTGACTTTTCACCATCATAAAGAATCATTCAACTTTGCTCGAAGTTCTGACTTTCACCACTTAAGTCAGATGTTACATAATGTATAATTATTTCTTCACTATCTCTACCTTTAAAAAGACATTTAAAATGTTCATGCCATCTAATCAGAACTTGTTTTATGCCTCTTTATTTCCTACATTTTCCTTTTTGCTGATATAGTTCTTGGAGTGAAGTCTTTTTTTTATGCTATTTACTAGAGGGTACAACTATCTAGCTTTATTTTGTGTTTTAAGATTCAATATTTAGGTTATGCTTACCTAGTTATGGTCGTTTTTTCCCTTTGTATCCTTTTTTCTTCTCTTCTTAAATTTGTGTTTTCTTTTAATCTCTAATGTAATGATTCTGTATCAACAGTTTATACACCTTATTTTTCATTACTATTATCAGACAACATTCTTTATTAAAGCATTGATTTCCTCTCTTGGCATTGTACTATTTGTTTTTTCTCAGAAGTTTCCCTGATAATTTGTTTTAAATTTATGTCAAACTTTATCTGTAGACAGAGTTTTCCTCATTAGATGCGATTTTGTCATGTAGCTCTTTTTTATACTTTCTACATATCAGCTCCCTTCAATTGTTCAATATTGATTCTTTTAAAACAGTGTTGCCTCTCTCTCTCTCTCTTTTTTTTAAATCTAATTTGTTAAGTTTTGAATAAAAAAATGATCCGTCCACATTCGCTCCTGATATTGTGCACACATCTACACTATTTCTGTCTTACATCTGTAGACATGTGATATATTTGGAGAGTTCTTCCATCAGGAGATTTCCAAAGAGTTTTGTTGATGTCGTTACGCTTGAAATTGTACTTCTAGTCTTCATATCATTTGATGTGGCGAAATTGGCATATCTAATGATATTGTTAAACTCATCATGTAGGCTCTGATTTCCCATAAAGATCTTATATCCCTTGGGTGACATCCATCATTGGTCTGTCAAGACGATAATATAATTTATTTATCTCATTACTCTTGTCATCAGTAGCAGCATGAGCTCATATAATTGAAATATTTTGTGCTTTATCTTTATTATATAAATTACATATCCTTTCTTCCACTGGTTTAAATTCAACAATTTTGTCCAATATTTTTACTAATAGTAAAACCGGATCCAAATTTGTATATCCTGTCATGACAGCTATAATAGATGTATTTCATTTTTGTCAACTCCTAACCTGAAGAATCAATCTTTGATGTAATACCAGAGGACAGCGTGTCAGGCTATAACCCTGGACACTAGGTATTGATTTTAGTCATCTTTTAAGACATGAATGAGCTATATTGGGAACTATTCTTTCGTACTTAATCACTATAAGATGAGATTATGGTTACTAACATAAATTTTCATAACTCACTCAATTTCTTTTATTTCACTCACTTTTATAGTGCCATTAAATTTAAGATATAGTTTAGTTATTTTTTAATTATTGGGTTTCATAAACAAAATAATCTTTTCATATTATGATTCATTACTTCCTAAAATCATGAAAGACTATCTTTAGAAGCAAAATAATTTTTGATTCTTATGATAGCATTTGTGAAAAATTCTAAAAATAATTATAGTCATATCTTTACAAATCCTCTTATATTTTTCACTGCTTTTCAAATTTGTTAAGATTTGTTTGCAATGTTACTTTCTATATGATATGCCTTACATTTCCAAAGAATCAATATTGCTTAACAAATTTTGTTGCTTCCTAGTAGGAATGTACTTTTTAGTGTAATATGATCCTTGCGTTACCCCAACCACAACCCAACAGTGAGATTTAGGTATTGCATTTCTGCTTTCTATATCAACATATCCTAAGGCGGATGCTTGATAGTTTTTCAGATTTTCTGCTTTCCAACACAAAAACTTCACCCATTATCCAAGAAAAGTCCTGAAAGAGAATGTTTTAAAATGTCTTTCAATAGTTTTTTAGGTAGTTATTTAGAAGTGTTATATAATCTTCTAAAAAAATTTTTATTTAGCTAATTGGTTGAAATTTCAATAGAGAGTAATATCAATAAAGAGTGAATTTCAATAGAGAATTTCAAGATAGGAATGTTTTCCACTAAAGTGTGCCTAAGTGTAGAAGATGCTTATGTTACAATGTGTTATGTTTTTAAAATAAAATTTACAATTTTCAATATGAACTTTTTGCCATTTTTTTCTTTGCATAAAAATAAAGTGAAGAATAAAATGCACTAAGTTAATTTAAATATATAGCTTTTGATTTTTAAAATCATTTAATGATTAATCAGTATCTTCAACCATCATTTTTATATTCATTCATTGTTTAATTTTAATGAATCAATAATTATATATATATATATATATATATATATATATATATATATATAT
>JAPDSC010126261.1:64762-78878 GCA_026290005.1 Latrodectus geometricus
TGTCTCATATATTTTAAAATTACTACAAAAACTTTTATTGCACATATTATGCTAATTTTAAAAAGTAAAAAATTAATACATTTCTTTCAGAAATTTTTCAAAAATTTTGCAAGAATTTCAAATGATTCCTCATAATCAAAATAATTCAGAATTATCAGAATAAGAAGTCAGATGTATGATTAGTATAAAGCATATAAATTTTAAAATTCCCATTTTAAAATTATTTTGTATCTGGATATTGTCATCTCGTATTTCACTTTTTGATTAATCAGTGCTAAACAAATAATGCAAACAAAAACAAATAATAACATTTTGGACTGACATGAAAAAGTACTGATTAATATTGAATTATGTTTTTTATAGCACGTTGAAACTATAACATTATGTAAAAAATCATTGAAAATAGTGGAATAGAATTATATTTTTTTGATGGCTAATATTTCTTCTCTTTGCTTGCTAAGAACTTTCAAATGTAATATTAGAAAATATCTTAATTTCTTATAATGCATTTGATATTTTTACAAATTATTGTTAATTTATTGTTGTCCCACTTATACATATTTTTGATATATCAATATATTTTTGAATGAAATGATGGCTTATCTAAAAATTGTATAACATTGTCATTAATTTTTTCAGGGTTTTCTATTGCTTAAAATGCCATTTTCCCGTTTAGTGAGAGAAATAACTAAGAACCTATTTGGAGACTTTCGCTGGGAAGCTAGAGCTTTGGAGGCTGTGCAAGAAGCATGTGAGGCTTATCTAGTAAAGCTATTTGAGGATTCTTATATGTGTTCTGTCCACTCTAGTAGAGTTACTCTAAAGAAATCTGATATGCAATTAGCTAGACGAATTCGAGATAGATATGAGTCAATTTATTGAATAATATATTTTATAATACATGTTTACAAATTTTATCTATTTGTAACTCTTTATTGTAAAGAATTGTGTTTTGATATGAAAATTTTCGTGTGACAATCTCACAAAATGTTTGATTGTATGAAAAAATTGAAATCTTGCTCAGTAATATTTGTGTCACTAAATATAGAGCATAAATATCTGTGTCTTGTATTTTAATAAATTTAAAATTTTATAAAGACATCAAAATTTTTATAATCTGAAAATCTAATGAAAATATTCTGCTAATTTATTGTAGCAGATGATTAGAATGTTAATTGTCAAATGTATTGTTTCATTTTAAATGTATTTTGTCCTTATAACTGTCTGTATTTTATCTAAAATTATGTAAAATATTTGTTTTGTTTTTTAATTAATCCTTTCATTCATTAGAATCAATGTTAAATTTATTGAATTTAAGTGCTTTTGTTTTGATTTAAAATTTTACTACATCATTAATACTGTTTACATTGATTTTTGTTTCAAATTCTAGAAAATGAAAAACAAATATTAATTTAGTACCATAAAATCATTTAATTATTTGCAAAATTATAACTACAAAATTCTTTAAATTACAAAATTCTTTTTACCAGCTATTTTGAAAAACTAGTAAAAAGAATCAAATCAATGACAAATTATACCTGAAGTAAATTGTTAAACGTTTACTTCATTCTTGCAGTTGCTAATAAGTGCACTTCGCATAATGACAATATGTGTTTCCAAATCAAGGGGGGGGGGAAAAATCAAGCTTACAAATTCTGGGCTGGGTGGGGGCTGGAAATTTAAATCCATGACCATTTTTTTTATATTAAATTCTATGTCAAGAAGTTTTCATTTATGTAGAAAACTGTTGAAAAGCAAGATATAAGTTCATGAAACAATACATACAATTTTAATTTTATTTGTAAATGATTTTAAAATATTCAATTCCATGTGACTCATTAGCATTGTTTTATTTGTCATTGACATATTTATTCCCATTCATGATAGCTTATCATGTGTTCTTGCAATCAATTAAATTATGTTTGACTACATTTAATTGTTTTATTATTTTTTTTAAATATTTTAAAGAAATATTTCACTAAAAGTTTTTATTAAAATTATTTAATAAAAATTAGTTTTAAAGATTTATTATTAATCAAAATTTAAGAGATAATGCATTTTTTTAGAATATTTTTTAGAACTTATAAATAATTTTTTTCCAATTCAAAACTAATTTGGATTAGGAAAAATGTGTTCAAAATTATAAGGTCATCAAAATGTTTAACAATATTTTTTGGATTGTATAATTTCATAATTTTTCATAACTGTTTTAAGCTATTATTTGATGTTTCATAAATGATTTTATATGTAACTGTTTTTATTTCTCATTAAATATCATTTCTGTATGTTATTTGAATTTTAAAATATATTTTCTGCAATAAATGTTTTTTTATGCATATATGTTTAATTATTTCAATTTTGCAGTTATTTTTCATAGCAGTTAAAGATACAGTAGTAGTTAAAGAGAATATATATATATTTTAGTTACCCGATAAGATTTTTTTTTTTAAATTTGTGAAATTGTGATTGAATTTATTTTTCTTTTCTTTAGAACTTATTATGTTGCTGATAATTTGCAAAAGTTATCATTTTTTATGTTGCAATTATCAAAGTTTTGCTGTATGATAAATGGTTACTAAAAGCAAATTAATTTCATTCTGTGTTCATAGCTGCTAACTAGTAAAGTTAGCCATAATAGGTGCATTCTAAGATCTTATGGGATTTTAATATCTTATGGGCAGATGGTAAATGAATGATGGTAATGTCAAGTTAGTCTGGAATTATGAAGCTATTAATATATTAATTAGAGAATTAAGCTATAATATATTAAGAGAAAAACTCCATTTTGAGTACACTGGATTTACTGTGATCTTAATAGCTAATTTTAAATTTGAGCAAAAGTAAAAAAAAGAAAGAAAAATATTTACACTGTTTGGATATATTACTAATTGATTTCTTCTAGAGTGTAGATTTTTTAATGTTTTTAATTATGTTTTTGTATTTATTTCAATTTAATATTGTTATTAAATTGGGATTTAAATAGAAAAAGTAATAATTTAGAACAAAACTGATAAAATTTATTATTCGAATTCTCACTATTATTCCACACTTTCTCTATATGTATCTTGTTAAAATTTTCAATTGTTAATAAAAAAAAATTTTATTCGTCCACTCAAGTTCAAATACATTTTTTAAACTTGTAGTGGATGACACTTGATTTAATAGTTTTTTTTCAATTATTAATTCATTAAATTTAAGGAATTAATTTAATAAGTTTTAGATGGGTGAAAAATACATTGTGCCATCTGTTGGCATCAACAGTCATCTATCTTTACATTCCCCTCAGGGGGTTTACTTTCTTTAAGTAAACACTGGTGTCACAATCCCAAGGTACCCCAGTGACCTGTCTTCTTCTTTTTTTTTTTTCTCTTCTTCTCCCTTCTGCTTTTTCTTCCTTTTCTCCCTCATTGTGGTTGCCTCTTTTGAGGTTGAGGGTTCCCCTTGAGCAGCTGTCGCCGCTCTGTTGCTATTAGCTACTCTTTGGGACTAAATCACCCTCGTGTTTGCCGTGCGTGGAGACCCGTGTTCCTGGAAAGGAGGGTCCTGGTAATTGAGGCCCCCAGAGACCAACACATTACTTTGGCCTCTGCTTCAGGTAAACGGGAGGTGTGTTGTGGTTCTCAGCACATCAATCGACTTTATGGATCAAGCGATCGGTACATCTGCTGGATGACTCGTTAAGGGTGGAGGCCATCACAGGGATGTACTGTGAGCGTATAGGACTTGGCTAGCACTGGTGCAGCTGGTCTGCATCCCCTTGTTGAACTCGGTGGTGCGGTCAGGTCCCGAAATTTTAATAAAATTTAAATGAAGAATAAAAATAAATCTTTTCTCCCATGGGAGCAACAGTTGAAAGAATTAAATTGCAAACATTATATTATGAAAAGGAAAGAGGGGGCATTTGAAAATGTATCCCCCTTTCTAATCGAAAAAGGAATATCGGACACTTTAGGGGAAGTTCAAAGTATTAAAAAAATACGATCTGGTGATCTGCAGATTGAGGTTGCAAATGCCAGGTAGCCATGATAAGTAAAATGACTTTACTAGCCAACTTAGAGGTAACTGTGTCCCCACATGATAGTTTGAACTTTTCTCGTGGTGTTATATCCGCAAGAGATTGTTGTTTACACCGACGGATGAAATTCTGGAAAATTTGCAGAATCAGAAGGTCTGTGCTGTTCAACGCATTGCAGTCAGAAGGGATGAGAAGTTTATTAATACTAAACATCTCATTCTGACTTTTGCGACGCCAGATCTTCCGCAGTCTGTAAAAGCTGCATATATGAATTTGCCCGTCCGGCCTTACATACCAAATCCATTGCGGTGTTTTCAGTGCCAACACTTCGGACACTCAAGAAATGCTTGCAGAGGCAAACTGACTTGCGTTCGTTGCGCAGCTGTGGGCACGATAGCTCGACCTGCACAGCGAAGAAGGCGTGCGTGAATTGTCACGGCGACCACCCCTCCTATTCCCGAAGTTGTCCAATATGGGTACTTGAAAAAGAAATCACCCCACGACTAATTGCTCCTATCCTGAGGCAAGACGTCGCTGCTCTAAATTAGGAGTAAGTTATGCAACCGCTGCAAAAATAGTCACCAGATCGATTAGTACACAAACTGATGCAACATCTCCTCCCCCTATTAGATTACCCACTATTAAAACTACAACAAAGCCAAAGATATCGAAATCTCCGACGATAAAAAAAGCTCCTACTTATAAATCGAAAGCTTTAAAGGCTTTCAAATTAAAATCTTCAAAGGAGGGTTCTCTTAGACCCTCTTTATCCACCGTAAAGCATTATCCCTGGAGGCTGACGCTGTTTCTCTACATCCCTCGGACGATGACATATCGTTCGAGGAAATGTCAGATGACATGCCTTTAAGCTCGGGAGGAGCTTTTCAAATTAAACAATAACTTCCTTTGTTTCATGGAACTGCCATGGTTTGCGACCACATCTTGATGACATCAAGTCTATAATAACAGCTTGTAACCCCGCATGTGACGCACTTCAGGAAACTTTCCTGAAGTCCTCCATTAACATTTCTATGCGTGGGTTTAACTGCTTTAGAAAAGACTGTGGTGACGATGGTGCAGTGTCTGGTGGTGTTTGTATATTAACATCTAATGACTTCCCTAGCACTGTCCATCCATTAAATACTACTCTACAGGCTGTAGCTGTGAGAATTCACACAACTTGCTTGATTACAGTCTGTAGTTTATATTTGCCACCACATGATGTCATCCGCCAAGAGGAACTGGATACATTAGTTGATCACACCATTTCTGTTAGTAGGTAACTTTAACGGCCATAATTCTTTGTAGGGATGTAGTGATACGAATTCTAGCAGTCGACAGATAGAGCAGTTTCTTTCTGATAACTGTCTCTGTCTGATAAATACCGACGGGAAAACATTTCCACTCACCCACAAGAACTTTCCATTCTCTCGATCACTCCATCACTCCTGCAATTGTTAAATTTAACAGTGGGAAATGATCTACATAACAGCGATCATTTTCCTCTTGTCATCTCCCAGACTGGAAGTAGTAGAGTAGGACAACGTCTACCTACTTACGTGTACAGTCGGGCAGATTGGCCTTTATTTACACAATTGGCAGTCATTGATGATACAATGGTTTTGATCGTGGATATTGATAATGCCGTTCAAAAAGTCACCGAAACAATTATAGGTGCAGCTGATACTGCTATACCTAAAAGTTCTACAATAAAAAGGCGTTGCGAACCATGGTGGAACAATGAGTGTCAAAAAAACCTATAAAAACAAAGGAATTTGTGGGGGTTATTCCGGAGATACCTCACAACGGAGAATTTAATTGCCTTTAAGAGAGCAAAAGCATTTGCTCGCAGAGTGCGTCGTCAAAGTCAGAAGGAATCTTGGTCTCGCTATGTTTCTTCTATAACATCTGCATCCAGTAAGCAGTTGTGGAGAAGAGTAAAGGCAGCCAATGGAATTTATAAGGAATTTTCCTTTCCGATATTAAAAACCAGAGCTGCTATGCATTCTTCTCCTAAGAAAATCGCTAACGTCCTTCGTGAAATTTTTGCTAATGTCTCAAGCACTGACTCTTACAGTCCTTCGTTTTTAAGGACTGAGAGTCTTGCTGTGCGAAATCCAATTCGTTTCAATCAGGGACAAGCCTTACCTTACAACTGTGAATTTCGGATGTTAGAATTGAAGAACGCATTACAGCAGACTAATAACACTAGTCCAGTACCTGATGGAATCAGCTATCTTATGCTTCAAAATTTAAGTCCAGACTCCCTATTGAACTTACTGCTTTTGTTCAAAAGGATCTGGTCTGAAAATGCATTTCCATCATTTTGGAATGAAGTAATAGTCATTCCGGTCCTAACGCCTGGTAAGGATCTTTCAGAACCTTCAAATTATCGACCTATAAGTCTCACGAGTTGCCTTTGTAAGACTCTCGAACGTATGGTCAACGCCCATCTCGTTTATGTGCTAGAAAAAAATAACTATTCATATTAATCAGAGTGGCTTTCGCAAAGGAAGATCCACTCTCGATAATATTACATTCTTGGAAACGCAGATCCGCAATGCCTTTGTGTTTTTTGCTTTGATTTTATTTATTCCTTTGCTCAATACGAAAAATCTGACACAACACCTATTGTCTTTCAACAGCTTTTTTATTCTCATCGCTGTCAGTATCAGTCATATACACCTGTATTCACAGATGGTTCTAAATCAGCAGGACATGTTGGCTGAGGTATTTTTATCAATAATACATGTTTTAGTAACAGCCTACATCCGTCCTGCTCCATCTTTACTCCTGAAGCAACAGCAATATATTATGCTCTTCAGCAGGTGAATACAGATGACTATCGTCAATTTTGTATACATACTGACAGCATGACTGTTTTGGAAGCTTTGAGAGGCAATAGTTTTAATTGTCATCCTGTTGTGTCAAGAATTTTCAGAGTATTGGAATCCCTTGCTGGCAAGGGTTACAAAATTTTATTTTGTTGGGTACCAAGTCACGTAGGTCTTGATGGAAATGAGAGAGCGGATGCAGCTGCAAAGGCTGCATCAGGTCAACATTTACCATCAGTCCCGCTCTCTGATGTGAGAAAGGGTGTGAAATCATTAATTTATTCTCTTTGGCAGGAATCATGGAATATGCAGGTTGTAAATAAACTGCATTCTATTTTCTCATCCGTCCCCTCATTACCTGTTTTACCGCTACGAAGTGCAGATGTTAAATTGACTCGCCTTCGTATCGGACACACACAAACATCTATTTCTAAGTGAATTAAATCCATGGTCTGAAACGTGTGATGTACCATATACTGTTAATCATATTTTAATCTCAAGTCCTGTTTTTAACGTTTAACCGTTTTAGATTCTTTTCAACTGACCTTTTAACCATGTATGATTTAGTGGGGGAGTCACCCCATCGAAACCTTTCTTCCTTCTTAAGGGAAATTGGTTCCTTAATTTTATTTAAATTTTATGAATTTTATTTTACTTTCTTATACTTAAAATTATTTGGATTTTAAAATTAATATATACATTTATTTTTGTGTTTTAAATTTTTAATGTTGAGTTTGGGTTTTACCTTAAATTTATAAATTTTCTTTAAAGCTTAATTTTTGGCGCAGCTTGTCCTCTTTGGACCTTGCGCCACAAAACCCAACCATCTATCTTTACATTTCTTACTTAAATTTTATTTTTATTATCTTAAAAATTAAATTATTATTTCCTTTGAAAATTCAACTTTGTGGTTTTGAAATAAACTACTGAGAGAAATGTAAGTGTGTATGTGTGAGGGAAAGAGTGAGATTTTTTTCTAATTTAAAAAAAAAATGAACATTATTTATAAAAGACTCTCTACAATACAGTGAAATGAAAAATTTATTTTGCAGTGGCAAAGGTTATACAATGTCAAGATAGAATCTTCATGCTCTTCGATTCGAATCCCGTCGAAGAATTAAAATAATTGAAGCAATAAACTAAAACAGGCAGGATTAACGATATCGACCCTTGCTTCACAAACGAACGATGCGAAATTTTATAAAAAGTAATTTTAATAAAATTTTTCTTTGTTGATCTGAGTAGAAATTGCATTAAATTTTTTTTTAAATATATTACTAGTTTTATTACATTTTAAAAAAGTTCCTGTTAGAAAATTTTTGGAAATGACAGGATCAAGATGCTTGCGTTTAGTTATAATAAAAAGTTTTTTTTATTTCAAAATTTTGATTTTTAAGTTTGTAATTAATTTATAAATTATTTTGATTTAAACTCCCCGTAAATTTACTTCGTCCACAATGTAATTAATTTACACCATGCAGCACTCAATTCTAAAAATGATTTCCCTTCAAGAGCTGAAGAATGTGGTTTTTGTATTGCTCAATTACTGTTTTTGCTCATGGCAGCATAAATACTTACGCTTTTCTCAACATGCCACCAATAAAAAAATGTATTGGTACGCGGATAGGAATAAACCAAAAATTCAGTGTTTAATAACTTAACTGCCAGGGATTTTCAAGTGTTCAACATCTCATTCGATTCCTTTATAACTGATCTCTTCTTAAGAACTCATTTCGTGACCCCAAACAGAATTTAGAGCGAGACTCGTTAAAAAACATTAACTAGAATAAAAAATATTGAGAAACAAATAACTTTATTTTTCTAAATCCTGATTTTCCCGTTAAAGCTAGGTATATATTTTCCTTTGATTGTTGAGAATCATAGGCATTAGCGTTCTTAATCCATTGGTAAAGGATGAAATGAATATCTATTATAATGTATTAATACTTAGAAAAACTTAATAAATTAATAATATTATACAAAACTACGTTCCTTACAAAATGTAAGAATTTCATATTGAGAAAAAAAAAATGCCGTTAAAAGCATGCATGTTATATCGTTTTTCTCATGTTATTGCATTTTGTGTAACATGAAGACCAGAGATTGTTCTCCTTTCTGGGAGAGGTTCAGTAACTTCCCGTTAACTTCAGCAAAGTGAAGCATCATTTGCATAGAGCAGGGTGACCACATTCTCCTTCACTGGGTTGCTGGAGCCTCGTGGGTTGAAGACGCGTTTACGTTAATCTGTGACATCCAAAATTCTTCCGCTGATGTGGCGTGGATGTAGAGAGAGGATTGTCAGCTCAGGTGTGATCTCGTCACCTGACTGTGGCTCGAAATTGCGAGGCACTTGGTCGTGGGTCAGTATTTCAAAATCGTTAAACTTAAAGTACATTCCGGAGATTACCTGCACCGCTAAGCATGAATACTTCCCGGGTGTACTTGATTCTCCATTTAGAACGCTCTCCCCTCCTGGAGATTCTTCATTTCAACCGAGGGACGTAATGAACAAAAAACATTTTTCGCTTTTATAATTGCTACAGAGAAATACTTAGCATGCTTACAAGTACAATGATAATAAAATTAACTTAAATTATATTTTTAGAATTAATTTAATCGGTTGCATTGTAAGCTGAGTGAATTATTTGTGAGACAGTATTTACTGTAAGCGTTTCAAAAAATGTTCAGTGTTAAGTAAATTATTCAAAACAAACTTTTTGAATGAAAATGTGTAAAATAAAGTAATTAATTGAATGAATCTTTATACCTTCATTTTTAAGTTTAAAAAAAGTATGCTGTGTTAGAAGTAATTAAAGAACTTCTTTGATTTTGCCAATCTAATTGCATTTGCTTAAAGTGTTAAATTAATTAGATATAAAAATAATTTTTTATACAAAAATATTTTATATTGATGAGAAATATTACATCTATCTTATATGTACAGTAAAATTCCTTTATTGTGAGAAGAATCGTGGAAAGTAAAATTAGAAGTATTAAAAATACACTACTGACCATTAAAATTGCTACACCAAGAAGGCGACATGCTACAGACGTGAAATTTATTCGAAAGGAAGAAGGTGCTGTGATATGCAAATGATTAGCTTTTCAGCGCATTCAGACAAAGCAGGCGCCAGTAGCGACACCTACATTGTGTTTAAATGAGGAAATTGTTCAGCGGGTTCCTCATACACAAATTGCATTTGAACGTTGTTGCCTGGTGAAAAGTTGTTGTGATGTCTCGTGTAAGAAGGAGAAATGCGTACCAGCACGTTTCTGACTTTGATAAAGGTCGAATTGTAGCGTACCGGGATTGCAATTTATCTTATCGCAGTATTGCTGCTCGCGTCGGTCGAGATCCAATGACTGTTTGCAGAATATGGAATCGATGGGTTCAGGACGGTAATACGGAACGCCATGCGGGATCTCAACGGCTACCTATCACTAGCAGCCGAGAAGACAGGCATATTATCCGCATGGCCGTAATGGATCGTGCAACCACGTCACGAGAAGTGAGTCAAGAAACGGGGTCGTTTGGAAGACAACAAGTGTCTGCATGAACAGTTTGACGACGTTTGCAGCAGCATGGACTCTCAGATCGGAGACCATGGCTGCGGCTTCCCTTGACGCTGCGTCATAGACAAGAGCGCCTTCAATGGTGTGATCAACGACGAACCTGGGCGCACGAATGGCGAGACGTCATCTTTTCAGATGAATCCAGGTTCTGTGTACAGCATCATGATGGTCGCATCCGTGTTTGGCGGCATCGTGGTGAACGCACACTGGCAGCGTGCATTCGTCATCGTCATACTGGCCCATCACCTGTCGTGATGGTATGGGGTGCCATTGGATACACGTCTCGGTCACCTCTTGTTCGCATTGACGGTGATTTGAACAGTGCACGTTACATTTCTGGTGTGTTACGACCCATGGCTCTACCCTTTATTCGAGCCCTGCGAAACCCTACGTTTCAGCAGGAGAATGCCCGACCGCATGTTGCCGGTATTGTACGGACCTTCCTTGATACGGAACATGTTCGGCTGTTGCCCTGGCGAGCACGTTCTCCAGATCTTTCACCAATAGAAAACGTCTGGTCAATGGTTGCCGAGCGACTGGCTCGTCACCAAACGCCAGTCACTACGGTTGATGAACTGTGGCATCGTGTTGAAGCTGCATGGTCATCTGTACCTGTATATGCAATCCAATCTTTGTTTGACTCAATGCCCAGGCGTATAACTGCTGTTATTATGTCAAAGGTGGTTGTTCTGGGTACTGATTTCTCAGGATCTATTCAGCCAAATTTTTTGAAAATTTAATCACTTGTTATTACTAATATAATATATTTGTCCAATAAATATCATTTTGTTATCTGCACTTCTTCCTGGTGTAGCAATTTTAATGGCCAGTAGTGTATATTACACTTTCCTTTCGTTTGGAAGAGAGTCTAGAATATTATACTCTACAGACTAAAAAGTTTCAACAAAGCCTGAGCTAAAAAGAATATAGAACTCGCATTCTAAAGTATTAAATAATTCTAGTTTTTTTTTTTTTTTTTTTTTTTTAAATCTCTAAATAAATTTATCTTTCTGTTTCTTTTCTATATTAAAAGTGAATGCTTTTTTTTTCTGATACTATGAATATTGTTAAGGAATTCTTAGAGAGTTGTGGCATGAAATTTATGCTAAGGATTCTATATTTTTTTAACGAAATCTCGTGACATTTTTCCTTTCCTATCAAAATATCGGGTATCTCTTGCTGCTTCCATTTAAGGAAAGCTTTCGGAGTATAATTTAATCAGAAGATGATCACATTATTGAATTAATATTTTTTTAAATACTTTTTTTCTATGTTTTGGTTCACACATAATCACTGTTTTAGGTCCGACGGGAATGTAAGATATTGAATACAATTGGGCGCGAATATTCATATCTGGTATATTCTATACATAATTTTATTTAATACCGCGATGTTCAAATAGTGCAAGAACAAGATTCACATTAAAGTTTTAAATTTTTTTTTTTTTATTTAGCGATATTGAAAGTGAATATTGCATGGGTGTGTGTGGCTTTTCTTTTAAATATATTTTAAATGATACATAGTACGTATAAGATTTAACATTTTTATTTCTGATGAAAAATTTACATTAATAAACATCTAAATGATGCATAATTAAACTACAACAAAATTCAAATTCTGTATTTTTGACTTCTCTGCATAGGCTGCTTCGAAGATTGAATTGTTTCCTACTGTCTGGAATGTCATCATATAAGCAAGCTTCAAGGTTTGTGATCCCATTTTTGAGCATACTTTTCAATTACCTAAAACTATCATGCATATACTATACTGTTTCATGTTGTCTGAAAGTATCATTTTGTACAGAATGACATGAAGCAAGTAATAATTTTGGGCAAGAGAAGGAAATCAGGCCGGATATTTATTAAACAGTAAAAATAAAAGAATGTAACTTAAAAACCTTTTACATTACCAACTCACAATAATACCAATCATTTTCGGCTTACATACTTTACTAGCAGTATGCAGTAATTAAGGAATAAATGTAATTTCTTCATGCACGTTATTAAACACATGTTATCTGACATAATAAAAAGAACAATTAAACTGAAACTAAGTTGTTTTCCATTTTTTTTAGAACTAGTAAGACTCTAAAGTTGGGCGTTTTTTAAGGGACACCTAGACTTTTAATAAATTAATAAGCTTGCTTATTTTTTGCCTTCAAAGTATGCTGAATTCCTGTCTTTTAAGATAAAAGCAACGAAGAGTTTTTATTTTGATATTAAATTAAAAAATGTTACATAAAACATCGGTAAAAAAGGTTTTTGAATTTAATTAAGAGTTTTATCAATACGCTTAATATTCGAAAGTATAAAAAAAAGGAAAAAAATCGCTGTGGATGGCGTAGATTTTTTTTTCCTTTTTTTTTCTTTTTTTTTATATAAATAACGTATTATTAATGAAAGCAGATTAAATGGCTGAAATTTAATAATAAAAATGTCTGCGTATCAATACAATGTTACTAAAAATGGTATCATAGGCTAAATTATGAGACAATCTTAAGCTGTTTTGATCCTAGAACAATGATTTTTAAACTAATGGTGTCTCATAAATTTTGAATATGCTTTTTTCCCCTTTACGAATAGTGTTTCGTGAAATTTAAATAAACTCTTTCGAAAACATTTTTATTTGATTCATGATTTGTTCAATGAATATTAATTTTCTATTGACTTATATTAATGTTTCTTAATAATATCATCAAATAAAAATCATTCCTTTTGTTAAATGTATTTAGAAAAATTAAACTTTTGTAAAAATAAGTTTTTATTTACTCTCTGCATTTTACATTTGTTAACATATTTTTTTCAGAGTGTTATTTTTAAAATTTACTATTTTTTTTATCTAAAGTTTGGATATTACTTAGAAAAGCTTTACTATTATGAAACATAATGAATTTACTTTTTACTAGTCCAGTGCATATTCAGTTAAAAGCTATCATGCAAAAATATTTTGAATTAAAAATTCTACAGATTCTAAGGTTCCTTCGTCAGTGTAATGTAGCATAGAGGGATAGAACAAAAACGGTAACCTTTTTCTTTTATGTTCCTATGCAACGTTTGTCATAAATGGCAACAGTATTGTTAAAGCAAAACATGATTAAGTTTAATAACTTTTAAATAAACATTTATAACCGGCAACAATTCGAAAAATTGAATGAAACCAACGACTGCATCAGTCCGTTAAAGAAATACTTTTGTTCTTCTTAATGCATTTTAATCTATTCTGAAAAGATATAATCTTGGCATTTCATCCTTATTTCTTAATTTGAAGTTTATCATTGTCTCAATAATCTATTAATAAAATGTACCGATCATCATTTGGTTTGATTTCACGTGGACAACATTATCCAGAACTTGTTCTAAAGGCTAAAATTCATTCCAGTAGTGATTTTTTACTGAAATGACATTCTTTATACAACTACATCTGTTACATTTCATTGAGATTTCCCTCAATCATACCTTGTAATAATACAGCCGTCAACCCGTATATTATCCTGACATGATCAACACCATAAATCAAATTATAAATCCATTGAATAAAATTTTCTCGTGATGTTACATAATCATCATTTCTCTAAGAAAAAGTTGAATTTCACAATTGAAGTAACGAAAACAAAAATGTTTCTTTGGAATCTTTATTTATAGTCTCCATATATATATATATATATATATATATATATATATATATATATATATAT